>JAOTQR010116054.1:0-24871 GCA_025774065.1 Solanum ossicruentum | reverse complement strand
TATGGATAGGGTATAGAAACAGAGGAAACTCTGCCGAAATTTCGGTAGAATTTCGTAAGCGTAGTTTGGGGTTTTGGTGATTTGATAGTGAATTAAGTGCCTAACCGGCACTAGTCACGACCCCGGGGTTGGGTCGTGACACTTAATTAAGGATAGTATTTTTTTATCATGAAATTCTCAAAAATATGTATAATTCTCTTTTGTTCAGTTCTTGTCTAATTCTTTTGCTATGATGTGCAAATTTCTAATACACAAAGTTTGTCGAGCTAACGAATTAAAGGTGGCAAAAGACTTTTCAATTCAAGTCATAGTAACTTAAGCTATTTTTTATTGAGTAGAAGTGACAAAAATCAGAATACAAAAGTATGAAGTCCAAAAATGATATAATTTATGCTTTTTAATTAAACAAATACTTGCTTTTAATTATGCATAGTTTTTTTAGATACGAAATTCTCGAAAATATGTACAGTTCTCTTTTGTCTCAGTTCATGTCTATTTCTTTTGTTATAATGTACAAATTTCAACTACACAAAGGTGGTAAAACAAATGAATTAAATGTGACAAAAGACTTTTAAATTTAAGTCATAGTAACTTAAGCTATTTTTACTAAGTAGAGGTGACAAAAATTAGAATACAAAAGTGTGAAGCCAGAGAATGATAGAAATTTTGTGCTTTTTAATAAAATAATTACTTAGTTTTATTTAAGGATAGTATTTTTTTGGCACGAAATTCACTAAATTATGTATAATTCTATTTTGTTTTAGTTCATTTGTAATGCCCCGTAAAATTATTGAAATTTCCCTTGAACGTAACCGTGTGCATAATGCGTCTTCTAAAGCTCCAATAAAAAAATTGATACCAAATTTGCAATTAGCGGAAAAAATTGAGTGGGAAAATGATTTTGACCCGATTTTAGAGTAATCGAGTTGAAAAATAATTCTCGCTAATTAATCCGAAAACAGTATCGATCCACGCCACTGTCGCAGCGTGGAAAGGGGGCGGAGAGACACTTGTGTTTGTTCTTTTCAAATTTTTGAGGGCAGTTAACAATTTGTATGGAGGAAATTTTGGCAAAAATGCACTGGTCGTGAACCAGTACAATTTTCTTGGCATTTTTTAAAATTCAGGAAGGGTATTTTGGGTATTTCCAACCCATTTTAATACCCCAAGACGTGTTTTAACTCTTTTAATTCATATGAAGGGTTTCAAAAACCCATATTCTCCTTGTTCTAAGTGTGTGAAAGTTCCTGAGAAAGAAAGTAAGAAAAAGCCTAGGGAATCCCCAAGTTCAGGTCAAATTCATTGAAGAGACTTTGTGATTCTTCACTCCAGGTATGTAAAGGCTACCCAGAACATGAGATTGTCCTTCCATGTGCCCCGATGAATATAGTAGGTTGATAGCTGATAGGTCTTATGTTACAATTCTTGAAAATTTTCTTGCAAATTATTTTTAATTTCTATATATTATCTTAAATTGATGATCATCATAACTTGAACTAACTGTTTACATTCATTATTGTATGATTATGTATATATAATAAATGATTTCCTTGTTAAAGACCTCAAGAATGAATTAGGGGTAATATCTAGAGCCTTGACTGCCTGGGTGTAGTAATTGTTATTGTCCATGTCCTGATATGAATGTTTAGATGACTGAAATTGATGAGGATAGAGTTTTTAGAGTCTAAATGAGAGTGAAATTATCCTTGAAAGAATAATCCTACTCCTGGAATTGATAGATGATGGAGTGATTTGAGGTTTCTTGCTCGTAGGGGCTAGGTGATGGAAATTCTTGATTGATTGACATATTAATGAGAAAGTCGAGTCATGGGAGGAGTATCAAGCACCGAAATAGGTAAGAGTGAGTCCCACTCGCATCCATTAACTACGTGGCCAGCGTAGGAGAGGATTGGACCGTGAAAGCGAATTTTCTTTTATCCCGCAGAGGACTTGACAAACCTATGGATCTGCCGATAAACTCGTCCTTTACCCCAGCAAGGTACTGGATGGATGTGGCAATGATATCTCTTCGTTGTATCATTACCGACTCATAGGTGATGATTGTCGGTTAGAGAAACTCCCAGATAGGTCTCATGCTGATAGTACTCTGAGTTTGATATGATAGTATAAGTCTTGATTGATGGCGATATGATAGAGTCTTAATCCTTACTCCGAGTTGAGATTGAGTGACTGATGAGCTAATGTCATATGGTATTGTCTTGCCTATACTGTTTACCTTAGCCCATTTTACATATAATATACTCCACTTATTAACGCCCTTTTAGCTCTGCATCATTTTATGAGGCGGATTCAGTAGACAGAGGATTTCAGTAGGCGAATTGTTGAGGTTCAGAGTTATTTGATTCCAGAGAGTGGAGAGTCCTCCCCTGCATTTGGAGGATGGTTCTTTCTTATTTATGATGATTATTTCATTTGATTGTAGTAGTCATGACCTGTCATTACCTTCTTAGATAGTAGTTATAGAGGCTTCATAGACATAGACGTATGATGGTTGATATTGGGGTTCTTTTGCCCCTTTTCCTTCTTTATACTGAGATTGTTTCTTTAATCTTATTTCATATGATAGACATAGTGATGAGTCCTGTAGCTCGCTGATAGTTTCTATTATTTCTTGAGTATTTTCGGCTAATTTACTGATCGAACGAATGTGATGAGATTAGGTGGTTAGCTTAGGGGCTAGCGATAGTTTCTGAGTGTCAGTTACGGCTGGGGTACCCTACCGGAGCTTGACATCATGTCTAGTCTTTTTTCTATATGTTCAAATTTCAACTACACAAAGGTTGTCGAGCTAATGAAATAAAGGTTACAAAAGACTTTTAAATTTAAGTCATAGTAATTTAAACTATTTTTATTGAGTAGAGGTGACAAAACTTAGAATACAAAAGTATGAAGTGAGAGAATGATAGAATTTATGCTTTTTAATAAAACAATTACTTACTTTTAATTAATGTTATTGTTTTTTAAACATTAAATTCTCAAAAATATGTATAATTCTCTTTTGTTCAATTCATGTCTAATTCTTTTACTATGATGTGCAAATTTCAACTATACAAAGAATGTCAAGCTAATGAATTAAAGGTGACAAATTTTTTTAAAAATTTAAATCATAGTAATTTAAGCTATTTTTGTTGAGTAGAAGTGACAAAAATTAGAATACAAAAGTATTAAGCCAGAGAATGATAGAATTTATGCTTTTTAATAAAATAATTACTAAATTTTAATTAAGAATAGTGTTTTTTGACATGAAATTCTCGAATAATAATTCTTTTTGGTTCTGTTCTTGTCTAATTCTGTTGCTACGATGTGCAAATTTCTGATACACTATGGTTGTCGAGCTAAAGAATTAAAGGTGACAAAAGACTTTTAAATTTAAGTCATAGTAACTTAAGCTATTTTTATTAAGTAGAGGTGACAAAAATTTCTGTACAAAAGTATGAAGCCAGAGAGTGATAGAATATATATTTTTTAATTAACTAATTACTTACTTTTAATTAAGGATAGTATTTTTTTTTTTTTACACAAAATCTCGAAAATATATATAATTCTCTTTTATCTCAATTTTGTCTAATTCTTTTGTTGTGATGTGCAAATTTCAACTAAACAAAGGTTGTCGAGCTTATGAAATAAAGGTGACAAAAGACTTTTAAATTTAAGTCATGGTAACTTAAACTATTTTTATTGTGTAGAGGTGACAAAAATTAGAATACAAAAGTATGAAGCTAGATAATGATAGAATTTATGCTTTTTAATAAACCAATACTTACTTTTAATTATGGATAGTGTCTTTTAGACACGAAATTCTCGAAACTATGTATAATTCTCTTTTGTTTCAATTCTTGTCCAACCCTTTTACTATGATGTGCAAATTTCAACTACACAAAGGTTGTCGATCTAATTAAAATAAAGGTGACAAAAAATTTTTGAATTTAAGTCATAGTAACTTAAGCTATTTTTAATGAGTAGAGGTGACAAAAATTAGAATACAAAAGTATGAAGCCAGAGAATAATAGAATTTATGTTTTTTAATAAAATAATTACTTACTTTTAATTAATGATAGTGGTTTTTTGACATGAAATTCTCGAAATATATATATTTCTCTTTTGTTTAATTCTTGTCAAATTCTTTTGGTATGATATGCAAATTTCTACTACACAAAGGTTGTCCAGCTTATGAAATAAAGGTGACAAAAACCTTTCAAATTTAAGTCATAGTAACTTAAGCTATTTTTATTGAGTAGAGGTGACAATCATTAGAATACAAAAGTATAAAATCAGAGAATGATAGAATTTATATTTTTTAATAAAACAATTAGATACTTTAGTGTTTTTTTACATGAAATTCTCGAAAATATGCATAATTCTCGTTTGTTCAATTCTTTGTAACACTCGGTAAAATTCTCGAAATATCCTTAGAATAAAATTATGCACATAACACGTATTCCCAAGCTTTGATGGAAAATCCAAGACCGAATTTGTGATCAGCACGAAAACTTGAATGGGAAAATGGTCTCGGTCAAATTTTAGAGCGATGGAGTCAAAAGATAATTTTTCGTAATTAATTCCGAAATAGTGTTGGTGCGCACCCAAGGCGCTATACACTAGGGACACGGACCTACACTTGTATATTTTTTTAAATTTTTTGACGAGAATTGAAAAAATCAATTGGAAAGCGATTTACGAAAAATTATACATAAAATGCATTTGATAAATGTGATTTTTGTGTATTTTCATTGAAATCAGTTTTCCAACACGTTTTGAGTTTTCAGTTAAAAAATGTACTGGTGCGTGCCCAGTCCACGTCGCAAACTATGCATTCCGAAGTTGAAACTTTTTCTTTTTAATTTGAGGGGCATTCCGGTCAATTCTCAATCCCTTCTAAACTCAAAATATGATCAAATTAGGTCATTTTGATGCATAAATAGAGTTTTAAACCCGATTCTAAGTCCTTTTTCACAACACTTGAAAGTTAGTGCTTGAGGGAGAAGAAAGAAGAACGTGAGATTGAAGAATTCAAGGAGAATTCTTGATGGTTGATTAAAAGAGCTTTATCTCAGGTATGTAAGGCTAAACTAAAAGCATGGAATTATTCTCCCATGTATCCCATAGACGGTCATAGATGAGTTGAGAGTCTATGAGTCCTCATACATGATTCTTGAATGATTTCTTGAAGATTTTCTTGAATTTAGATTACTTACATGTATTTTCATATGTGGTGATCATCATAAACTCATCTTCTTGAATTGATTTCTTTTCATGGGATATTGCATAACCCTACATGATAATTTTGAAAGCATGCATGAAGGAAGATAGGGATTTAGGCTAGAGCTTTGAATGAGAATGTCGATAGTGATCATTGTGATTGTGTATGAGAATGATGATGAATTGATAGAACTTGATAGTCCCATGAGTCTCCGTAAATGAACTCTAATAATTTGTCTATTTGTTTGTTCCCTAATGATTGTTCTAATCTTTGAGTTATTGATTGAGATATTGATTGATGGATGATTAGAATCTCTATGAGACTATTGAAAGATAGTGCCTCTATGAAGATGATTGAGATGATTTGATTGAGATGATTTGATTGGATGAATGTTTTTATTAGTATTGAGTCATGGGAGGATTATCTAGCATCGAAAGAGTAAGAGTTAATCCAGTCGCACTCGTCAAACTACGTTACCAACCGTAGGAGTGGACTAAGTTCGCTAGAGTCAGACAAGTCCCTATATTGAGGGCTAGGTCCGTTAGAGTCGGATAAGTTCTCATTCTATGGATTAAGTCCATTAGAGTCTGACAAGTCCTCACCTTATTATCCTAAAATAATAGGACTTATTCAGTTGATTGTCTAGATCCATTATGGTTTCGATTCTCTCTCTATCTGGCAAGTATAGAACGGTTATGGCAACATCAACGTGATTGTTATACAATCACTGGCTCATAAGTAATTGTTATCGGATAAGAAAAAAACTCCCAGAAAGTTCCCAAATTGAGTAATCTGAGTTAAGATGAGATGAGTCTGGTTTGATTAATGAGGATTTATGGGTTAGATGGGTCATTTCTACTCTTTATTCTTTCTTTATATATACACTTGACATGTTGATTGTTGTTTCTATATTATTGTACTTGTTTTGATTTTATTCAGCTATTTTAGATACTAGTACATTCCAAGTATCGATATCCCCTCTGGAATGCATCATTTTATGATGTAGATATAAGGATTAGAGATCATCAACAGACACATGAAGATCAGAGACATTTATTTGTTTGGTAAGCCTCCCCTACTTCAGAGGATTCATTACTTTATTTTCATCTTTCTTTAGAGTTATACATTTATTAGCTTTATTTTGATTGAGGCAGCCATAGGTTTGTCATTGGCACTACCTGATAGTGATAGAGGCTTCATAGACTAGAGTCAAATGTTGATGTAAGAATGTGAGCTAGTTCTTTTTACTAGCCTTTCATTTATTATATTATTTTGAGATTAGATAGGTATGCCCATTTACTTCCTTATGTTTTCCACTAATTAGTAAAGATTGTTGATTGAATAAATGTGATGAGGCCAAGTGATTCACTTGGGGACTAGCAATTATCTCTAAGTGCTGGCTATGTCTAGGGTACCCTTCCAGGGCATGACAAACTTGGTATCAGAGCACAAGTTCAAGTGTTCTAGGGAATCCATGAAGTCGTGTCTAGTAGAGTCTTGTTTATGGGTGTGTTGTGCACCAAACTTTATAAGCAGGAGGCTATAGGACTTTAGGAATTGTTTCATTTCTTTCATATTCCTATTCGTGCGATAGAGTTGAAACTCTATGAAAACTCTCTTCTAATTCGTGTGTCACGCGTTACACAATTGTGATCATGCTTCGAAAAAGAGTTGATAAAGAAAAGGATGAGATAGTGAGAGTAATTGCTTATTGAGACCTGTGACTAGAGTTGTTATCTATTAGGTAAGTAATAGGGTGACGAGACGAATGCCATAAGTTTTGATGAAACAGTAGTAAGTACCCCTTGATTTTTCATGATGGGGTATAGAGAAAGAGTTACCGTTAGAATATGATAGAGCGTGCTTAAACTAGAAGGGAGTTTATGTCAGGGTGTTGTAGTATCCACACTATTAAGGGTGAAGTGTAGATGTTGAATAAAGGGAAAGGGTGCTTTCAATGTGATAGATCTAAATTAGGCCTATGATTTTTTTAAGTGAGAGTTCATGAGAGTCATCGAGTTATGATCTTAGTCAGATAAGAAGAGGCTTGAGATGTGTATCCATGATTGTGTAAAGGTATGTGAAGTGATATACTGTCAAAATACAACATATTTGATGCCTAACACAAGGGATTTTGTGAGTTCTTAATACGACTTTTATGGTTTTTATGTGTTTTTGTGTTGTTATTGCAGAAAAGGTAGGTTGGTATGATTTTGGAGAAAAATTATAGATTTTGCTGAAGCACAGGACATACGAGCTCACCTATGAGTCATAGCCCAAGTACGAGTCATTGGTGATCTCATAGCAAGAAACAAAGATCAAATATCATAAATTTGCAAAGTGGAGGTCAGCCATACGATTCCATCCTACGAGTCGTAGATCTCACTACGACTCGTATAGGTGGACTCGTAGCAGGAAATAGAGAGCCAAAACTTTGAACCAAAAACTGAAGGCCTAGACTACAGGAGGAGCATACGAGTCGTACCCCAAGCAATGACTCGTAACAGTGGGTCGTACTAGTTGAGTCCAAAATGCCAAGAACCTCATACGAGACCCCGATTATGACTTGTAGGTTACCCTATGAGTCGTAGTTGTGAGGCGTACTAGCTACCAACTGTCTTTTCTTTGTAATTTTTAGGGTTAATTTGGAAACACTATAAATACTTTAAGTTAGAGTTTTATTGAGAAGATTTCCAGTTTGTGAACATAGAATGAGCCTTTGAATATTCTCTCAAGAATATTTTAGGGTTTTAAAATAGATTTCCATTTTCTCTTGAAAAACCCACTTTTGGGGATTGAAATCTTGCTTTGTACTCATTCTCAATCTATCAAGTTTGTGGTTTGCAACTTGTGGTGTCTTCACTCTTCATTGCTTTGTGTAAAATTCTCAACTATGTCTTGAATTTGCATTTTTGTTGGTTTTGCCTTAGCCATGAGTAGCTAAGCACCCACAACTTGGGGTTCTGGGAACCATGGGTAGTTGACTTGAGATGACCTTGGTTTATTACATTTCTATGATTGGGGTTTTGCATGTATTGTCTATTTCTCTTCATTACGATTGTTGTTTGATGATGGCCAACACCAAACCCCGGCTACTATCACGATCTGGACCAAGGTAGTGACAAATAGGAAAAGGGAAGTAGATGACAAGATTCGATTGATGTGTTCTCATCTAATCAACCAAACCTGACCAAGGGGAGTTTGACTGGGACAATAGGTAATGGTTAGTTGGCACACCATGGTTGCCGACCAAGCGCCATGGTGAAATTCGACCTTCACCTTCACAAGAGGGCTGGAAGAACCTAAGTTACTATTCAACATGCAAATTTCCAATTATCATTATGTTGTCTGTGGTAGTCGAGTCAACGGACCATGGGGAACACAATTCCCAAGATGTCCCTAGAATTGAGTGTTTTCTTACGTCATAGTATAGTATTTATTTTTGTTTTAGTTCTTGAATCACAGCCCCCCCCCCCACGCCATTTAGAGATTTTAGTTATAGATACTTGAAATGATTGATAGTGAATTCTTATAGTCAACCCTGTATTCCCTGTGGATTCGACCCTAACCTTCGTTATATTCATTGTTGACAGCGACTGCTTTCTTGTTAGAGCGTGAACATCATAAAATATTACGGTGTCATTGCCAGGGAATATGACTAGGTTTTGACTTAATTTCACTATTAGTTAGTTCAAGTATTAATTTCTAGACTCTCTTGTATTTTACTCTTGTTTTTGTTGTTTTTGTTTGATTTTACTTGCAGGGTGTACTAGGTTGTATGCCCAACACAAGGAGCCAAGGCAATCCCTTATCTCCGGTCAATTTGGAGATCCATCGACTTTTTAGAAGAATGGTCCAAATAAATGAGGATATCGTGGTGAGGAAGAAATGATTATGAATGATGATATAGGAAGAGAAGATAATCCACCCCCGAGGGATGATCAGCCACAAATTAGGGATTTCAACGAGAACACTCATGGTTGGAACCAACATCATTTGAACCCTATGGCCATGGTTGGAACCAACATCATTTGAACCCTATGGCCATGGACGTTAGTGGTGCTATAGTGTTGCCTCCATTAATGGCAGACACTAAGTTCTCAGTATCGAGTAGGTTACTTTAAATGCTCCAAAATCGTGGTTCGTTCATAGGGCTACCTTTAGAGGATCCCCATTGTCATCTCATAATTTGGTTTTTGTCTGCAAGAGTGTCATGGGGACAAAAAATCTTTCTCTTGATGTCGTTGATTTACGGGTGTTCCCATTGCTGCTAACTAGTAATGTAGCTGTTTGGTTGTCTGAGATTCCTCTGGGTATAATAACAAGTTGGCAGAGCTTCAGAGAGTGTTTCTAGAAAGATATTTCCTAAGATCAAAGAAGCTAAAGTTCAAAGATCAAATAAACAACTTTGAGCAATTGACAGGTGACTCTATCAGTACCACATAGGAGAGATTTACCAAATGCTTGAGGATGGTTCCCGATGACAAGATTGTTGATGATGCCTTAGTTGAGATTTTCTTTCGGGCATTTGATGAGAATAGTCAAGCTTGTGCCGACATAATCATGGGAGGCATGTCTCTTGACCAACTTTTTCATTGATAGCCGCAAGGATAGAGCAAGTGGTTAAAACCAATGGAGCATGGAGCCAACGAGACCGAGGTGCAATGAAGACTTCTTGTGCGGTCAACACCAATAATGAGCAAGCAAAGGTCAATGAAGAGATCATAGAGCAACTTGCTCAACTTCGCACAAGTATGGGATTGGTCTTAAGGCAAAACCAAGTAAGTGTCTAAGCGATCACTCACCAACTTCCTAAGGCGCCCATATATGAAGATCCATTCTTTGATGAAGAGGCTTGTTTCGTGAGTAACTAAGCGGCGGGTTTCCAGAATAACCCCAAAGGGTCCAACTTGGACTATTGGAGGCAAGGTTCCCGGAATCAAGGTCGAAACTACAACCAAGAGGGTGCTTATAGAGACAACCGAGGTGGCTACTATGAAAGGGATAGAGTTCCAGATGCCGAATGAGGCAGAAGAGATAGTTATAGGAATGGTCCTTATGTGTTGTCCCACAACCGTGTTGTTGTGCCAAGAACTTCGAGGCTTGAAGAGATGTTTGACAAGTTGTTGAACAGAGTCGATCACCAAGATGAGACCTTGAAGGGAAGGAAATGAAAGTGGATATTTCAAGTATTTAACCAAAAAATAGAGTCTCACTTTGTGGTGATTAACCAACTAGAACAACAATTTGGCCAAGTTTCTTCACAATTGAACCAACGCCAAAAAGGTACCTTGCCAAGAAACACGGTTCAAATCCTAAAAACGAAGGGCATTGCATGGCAGTCATGACTAGGAGTGGCTAAAACACCATAGATCCCCATATGTCGGTGATTGTGGATGAAATTGATGAGAAGGGTATTAGTGGTGAAGTTATGGTTGAGGGAGAAGGTCCAGAGATTGTTGGGATTCAAAGGGAAGAGGTGAGGGAGAACGAAAAAGTTAAGTCAATTCCAAAGCCTTCTCTTCCTTTCCCTCAAAGGCTTAAGAAAAAGGAAGAGGAGGGCAAATTCAAACATTTTCTCTCGATGTTGAAGCAACTATCCATCAACATTCCCCTTCTAGAAGCTTTGGAGAAGATGCCCGGGTACACCAAGTATATGAAGGATTTGGTGACAAAGAAACACATTTTGAGCCAAGAGTTTTTATAAGATCTCCAACAATGTAGTGCAATCATGACCAAATGCCTTGTTAAAAAACAAGAGGATCCCGGTGCATTCACCATCCCTTACACCATTGGCAATGTTGAATTTGCTAGAGCACTATATGATTTAGGAGAGAGCACCAATCTAATCCCTTTTACTGTATTCAAAAAGCTTGGGCTTGGCACTCCGACTTCTACAAGAATGTGATTGCTCATGGCGGATCGAACCATCAAAAAGCCTGAGGGAATACTTCTTGATATGCTTGTTAAAGTTGATAAAAATTCATCTTTTCCATGGATTTTTTGATCCTTGATTGTGAGGTTGATTTCGAGGTACCTATCATTTTGGAAAAATCATTTCTGGCCACTGGGAGACTCTGGTGGATATGGATCTGGGTTAACTTTGGTTTAGGGCCAATGATGCATAGGTTGTGTTCAACATCCGTAAGTTAATGAAACATCTGGATGAATTGAAGAGTGAGGTTCGGCCTCTTGATGATTGCTGATAAAAGACGATGATAAAGTTGAGCCACGACGTTAAACAAGACGTTTCTTGGGAGGCAACCCAAAAATATGTGATGATTTTTAGTTTGTTTTTAAGCTTGTTTGGTTTTTGAAGTTTTAGGTAGTAAGGTGTTGTTTTGTTTTCAATTTGAAAGAAATTGATGCAGTTGCGATATTTTGAAGATTGTAGTGTTTTAAGACTTAGTTTGCAGGTGGAAGTTAAAGAATTGAAGATGTAAAAAAATGGCACTTGTACCAGCCTCTACGATCAGGCCTACGAGTCATAGTCACCAGTACGACTCATAGTCATGCCTCATAGACAGAAACAGTGAGCATTAAAAGTTGGCACACACACTACGAGCCAACCTTACTATTCATAGGGTCGACTACGAGTCGTAAGTGGGGTTCGTAGTGCCCAGATATGAATTCTAGTTTTTTTCTAAGTGTTGGGTCTATTATGAGACTACGACCTACGAGTTGTAGGACATGTTATGACTCATAGTCGAGGTCTCGTAGCCCTAAGACACAATGTTTGAAATTTAGACCCGATTTAGTTTAAAAGGGGTCAAAATAAATTTTACCCCCATTTTCATTTCTTTTACCCTAATTAGGACGGAAATCCCTAAATCCTTCCCCCATTCACTATTCCAATCAAATCCCGGCTAGCCATGTCACTTTCTAGCAAACACTCCGGCGAGGATACTATTTTCTAGGGTTTTTGGCACCTATTTCCATCTTCTTTGCATCGGTTAAATTCTTCTCTTATTTGGTAAGCTTCTTGATTTACTTTAGTACATTATTTTGGTGAGTATTATTCTTGAGATGATTGTGTGCTTGATTTAATCATAAGGATTCATACCTATGTGATGATGCTTATGTTTAGATATGAAATTTAGGGGTTGAGTGCTTGAAAATTCTATTATGCTTTGATCTTTGTTAGGAAATATGGTGTGGGTGGTTGTAGCTGTGAAAGTGATGGTCACTTGAGTATGGTGCTTAATTGTTTTTCTAATCCTTGTGAAAATTTTTCTCGGGAATGGAATCTTGATAAATGAGGGTATATTTAATCTGCTGCATCTTGTAGACTTACTTGAAAGTGTATGAATTCTTTGTGCAGCTCAATAGATTATCGTGTTGATAATAAGTATGAGTGTGGAGGTATGTTGCTTTTGGTTTTACTTAGATGTGCTAAGGGATTGAGTTGGATTTTTGGGGAATGTTTTTGTCTTTTTGGTGATAGTTGTTGTTTGGGGTTGATATGCTGGGATGTTGAGATTCTGTGTATATCTGAGTTGATGTTATAAAGTTGCTTCGATGCTGATTAATTGATGTTTTAGTCCATTAATGGTTCTTGTGGAAAGGTTGTAGGCATCATAGATACCATCTGTTTTCTACTGCAAAGACCCACCATGACTCGTAGGTCATTCTATGAGTCGTAGTGGTCCCTTGTAGGAGGCAAAAGTCACTTGTTATTCCTTAACACTTACCATACGAGACCTATCTATGACCCTTAGTGTCTTTTGCAACTCGTAGTAAGGGACTCGCAGTAGTTGCCTAATTGTAGTTTGTACTCTGTTCCCTATTACGAGCCCAGACTACGACTCGTAGGTTATCCTACGAGTCGCACCTGTGGCTCGTATCTGTGAACAGAATGATGTTTCTTTTAGGAACCTTTACACTAGGAGGCCATTATACAACTCAACCTACACCTCATAACTGCAGACCAGCAACTGTATCAATTAAATTTTATTTTGATTTCGATATTTAAGTGTATTCATTTCTTGTTCTTTGTTATGTGATCACTGTTTGGTCAAAAGTCTTGGAGCTCACATGTTTTTGTGTGGTCGGTTTGCAAATATCATGCCTCCAAAGGATAAACGAGCAATCCAAATATTCCAAAGGAGGTTGGTGGATGAGTCCTCCGAGACTGAGAGGTTTGGGGAGTCTTTAGAAGTTCACAAGGTCAGAATAGACCCCGAGGCTAATGTACCTTAGACTCGAGCTCGTACAGCTCAGACACCTATGGAAGTGAGTAGTTCCTCCTAGTCGGAAGAGGAAAAATAGGAGGGTGATGGAGATGGGTCTGAGAGTAGTTCACCACAAATGAGATTCGGAGGAGGGGTCATAGGCCCAGCAAGAGGAAGTCCAATCCAGCCCCCAGTCGACCTTAGATAGTGTGTTGTAGGAATGAAGGAGATATGTGACCAGGGGCTAGAGCCAAAGGATCAGGGTAAACCAGTTCGACAATTCCATAAGGAGTCTAGGCTGAACGACTCTAGGCTGGATAGGGTGCCAGGGTTAGATGCAAAGGTAGACAGGCACGGACTATGATGGACTACACAGCAGCTGAGCAAGTATGCCCCTTACGTAGTCCATGAGTTTTATGCAGCCTACCTTGCTACACTTCACCGAGGGATGCTAAAGAACAAGAAGCTGATTGAGCAGCCTAGATTACGAGTGGTGTTAGTCCAGGGTCAGAGAGTTCCTATTTTGGAGGAGATGATCCGACGGATTCAGTTTGGGCCTACATATAGAGTGCCTCAGTCCACCGCAGAGTATGATGGTCGTATTGACAAAATGAGAAGAGCGGTGAGTGAGAAAGATGCTGGGGCCAAGACCGAGCTGTTATAGTGGATAGCCAGCCAGATATATGAGGAGGGGTTCGAGCCAACGTGGGTTACAAACCACACAGATCCGATAGTGAAAGCCCAGCTCTCTTTCCGAGCCAAATTTTGGTGGTCGATTATCTGTTGGAATATCCTGCCTATTTCATGGATAATGTGATCACTCTAGAGTAATCCGTGTTATTAGCCAGTATCTTAGCTGGTTATGAATAGATTAGGCCCGGATTATCTCCAAGCAAATCCACGAGTCCGCCGTTTGAACGAACACCTCACTGCCATTCCCTATCTTGATCCACCGATTGTGCAGTTCAACGGCTGTTCCTATTGACCTCCAGCGGGACCAGCATATAAAGGCGACACACACCATGGATCCAACCCTGATCAAGGCTGATGAGAACCCTGTGGTCCTACCATGTGCAGCTCCTCCGGTCATCCCAAATCTATTCCTAATTGAGCCTCAGACTCTGGCTTCAACTCCAGCTACCATCGGTACTACTCCGGCTACTGTAAAGCCTTTCCCAGCTATTGAGATTGAGTCTATGCCATCCTCCAGTACTCCAGCACCAACATCATCCACTATGCAGGTAGATTCTTTTATCTTTGTTGTTGCTTTTCGGGCACTGGTGCGCAGGTGGCTACAGCGAAGTCCAGACTATAGGATTTAGCAACTCAGGTCAGACCATGGGTCAGCCAGACCGTGCGGGTCTCAGAGGAGAGGGTAAAGGCATTCGCCCATGATTTGGTAGATGAGATAGTTAGAGCGGTGGATGCCCGTATAGATGCATTTGAGGTGAGAGTCCAGAAGAGGCTTGAGGGTTCTCGGCCTGTTGACACGAGCGTGGTGACATAGGAGTTTCCAAGTTTAAGGCCGACTTATTGTAGATGTTAGCAGCCCCTGTTGTAGTACCGGAGGTGGCACCGACGGGTAATGAGGTTTTTGACTGGTTCGCTGACCTCCCGCATGCTCATGGGAAGAGGCCTCTCGAGACAGATGACCCAGAGTTGAGCCAGAAGAGGCCTAGGACTGATGACCCAATAGCACCGGAGGAGGATCCGATACCAGAGGAGGTGGTGCATAAGTCGATATTGATGGCGGCTATATAGAGTGATAGGGAGCAGCAGACTTCACATGGAGAGGGTAAGTCACGTATAACTGTGACCCAAATTGCTGAGGAAGAGGCCGCGACCCAAGACCCTGCTGACCAGACAGATACTGGTGCTTGAGCACCACGATGTTTGATCTTTTTGACCCCAACCCTTACCTTTTTTCTATGGGCACTTTGATCTTTCTTTTAGACAATATTTTTATTATGTTGGCTTTTGGATTTGTTTAAATGTTTTATGTTGGATGTTATTTTTATTTATGTTTTGGATGTTAATTTTGAAATGTTTGTTTCAATATGTATGTATGTGTGTATGTGTGTGTATGTATATGTGCGCGCGCGCGCGCGTGTATATATATATATATATATATATATGTTTTCGTTATTTGGTTTTCGTACGTGTTTTTACTTTGAGGACAAAGTATTCTTTTTTGGTGGTGTATGGGAAGTTATGGATTAAGGTGAAGCCTGAGTAGCCTCGTGTCCATAACTTCCCCTATTTTTGCTCCAAAGGTTTTCTTGCCGTGTTTTTTTCTTATGGATGTTTTAATTTTCTGTTGAACCGGCATGTTTAGGTAGTGTAGATAATATATAAATACATAGTAGTATTATCTATTGGCATATACATAGTCTTTAAATGCTTTTTGAATGATTTGAAAAATTTAGGTATAGGTACCTCAACATTTTTTAGATTGTTGGTTATTGATGCAATTATGCATTTTGGAGTATCTGGCAATGTTTGTTCTGATAATGTGAAGGTCAGCTGAGGCTGGAAGCATGACCTGTGAGCCTATACTTGATTGTGTGCGTATAATACCATGAGTGTTGTGAGCTGATTTTTCCACATTCATGTATCGTGTATGGACGGAACTTGCCTTAGTACTCTAAGATTGGTTTGGTGATGTGTTGATTTAGATGGGACCTTAGGCCTTTGTTCTGTTAGTGAGCCCACTCTTGCCTAAATGACCTATTGAATCCCTCGTTCCAAATTTTTGAGCTTCTCAAGTATACATTCTTTCTTGACACCTTTCTAGCTTAACTTTGTTTGATGACATACCTTAATATTGACCCTGTTCTATCCTTGAACATGTGACCCTTGCTTGAGGCGAAAAGCCAAAGTTGAGGGTGGATACAAATTGTGCCCTGGTTTGGGGAATAGATATTATGTACTTCAACTTAGGCTTAAAGTTTAAGATGAGGGTGGCCTTTATTATGGTAAAATAATAAAAATAAGTTGGTTGATTGGAAAAGTAAGAAAGAAATGAATAATCATGAGTGGGGTGAAGAAAAAGAAAAGAAAAGTGCCTTGAGTTGAAGAGATTAGTAAAAATGAGTTCGAAATTGAGGCACAGCTGAAAAAAAAAAGAAATAAAGCACCCGGGGAAAGCTTGAAATGGGGGAATAAGGGTGGATGTAGTGAAAATGGATGGGTTATGAAGGTAAAAGTGTTGGTAAACATGATTCAAGGATAGCTTTTAGTCACTACTTGCCTAAAATGCCATACCAAAGCCCCCTGAACTTATGTTACGAGCCATTAAGTCCTAAAGTTATCCAAATCCACTTTATCACCAAACTGGAAGTTGAGCATAGAGGCAAACCTATGGTGTTAGTCATTTTGCATGAATTTCAATTGTGAGAGTGAGAATACTTACACAGTCCCTGAATTCTAAATACTTTTTGAGTGAGTAAAAGGGGCTTTTTTTCTGTAAGGGCATTTGCGCCACATGATTAGCATATAACTATACCAGTAATTGTGGATGATTGATGCCCTATAACTTATCATAGTTGGGTTGCCAGATTCATCATTATGTTTTGTTTTGCTTAGTAGCTTTGCAATCTTGTTTCGAAAATAAAAATTGGGTACCTAAGTTAGAGTAATTGATGTATATGCCACTAGTATAACTACTATATGTTTCTCATTGTCTGTGTAGACTGAGTCGTCGCTTGAGGACAAGCAACAATTTAAAGTTGAGGGTGTTGATGTGCTGTCAAAATACAGTACATTTGATGTCTAACACAAGGGATTTTGTGAATTCTTAATGCAACATTTTATGATTTTTATGTGTTTTGTGTTGTTATTGTTGAAAAGGTAGGTTGGCATGATTTTGGAGAAAAATTACAGATTTTGCTAAAGCACAGGACATACGAGCTCACCTACGAGTCGTAGCCCAAGCTGCGAGTCATATGGTGATCTCGTAGAAAGAAACAGAGATCAAATATCAGAAATCTACTAAGTGGAGGTCAGCTCTACAAGGCCATCCTACGAGTCGTAGGTCTCACTCTGACTCGTATAGGTGGACTCGTAGCAGGAAACAGAGAGCCAAAACTTTGGACCAAAAACTGAAGTCCTAGACTACGAGGGGAGCATACGAGTCGTAGCCCAAGTAACGACTCATACCAGTAGGTCATACCAGTTGAGTCCAAAATGCCAAGAACCTGATACGAGACCCCGACTATGACTTGTAGGCCACCCTACGAATCGTACCTGTGAGTCGTACCAGCTTCCAACTGTCTTTTCTATGTAATTTTAAGGGTTAATTTGTAAATACTATAAATACTTTGAGTAGGGTTTTATTGAGTAGATTTCAATTTGTGAATATAGAATGAGCCTTTGAATATTCTCTCAAGAATATTTCAGGGTTTTAGAATAGATTTCCATTTTCTCTTGAAAAATCCACTTTTGGGGATTGCAAATCTTGCTTTGTACTCATTCTCAAACTATCAAGCTTGTGGTTTGCAACTTGTGGTGTCTTCACTCTTCATTGCTTTAGGTAAATTCTTAACTATGTCTTGTATTGGCATTTTTGTTGGTTTTTCCTTAGCCATGAGAAGCTAAGCACCCACAACTTGGGGTTGTGCGAACCATGGGTAGTTGACTTGAGATAACCTAGGTTTATTGCATTTCTACGATTGGGGTTTTGCATGTATTGTCTATTTCTCTTCATTATGATTGTTGTTTGGTGGTGGCCAACACTAATCCCCGCCTACTATCACGATCACGACCAAGGTAGTGATGAATAAGAAAAGAGAAGTAGATGACAGGATTCGATTGATGTGTCTTATCTAATCAACCAAACCTGACCAAGGGAAGGTTGACTAGACAATAGGTAACGGTTAGTTGGCACACCATGCTTGCCGACCAAGCGCCATGGAGAAATTCGACCATCACCTTCACAAGAGGGCTGGAAGAATCTAAGTTACCATCCTGCATGAAAATTTTCAATTGTTGTTATGTTTTCTAAGGTAATCGAGTCAACGAACCATGAGGAACACAATTCCCAAGTTATCCCTAAAATTGAGTATTTTCTCACGTCGTAGTATAGTGTTTATTTTTGTTTTTGTTGTTGAATCACAACCCCCCTCTCATTTAGAGATTTTAGTTATAGATATTCGAAATGATTGATAGTGAATTCTTATAGTAAACCCTATATTCCCTGTGGATTCGACCCTAACCTTCGATAAGGTTAGTTGCTGATAGCGATCACTTTCTTATTGGAGCATGAACATCATCATGAAGCTCTAAGTTATGACTACCATAAGAATCTAGACAATATTTTTGAGTTGTCAATATGGAGTAAGTTGATGTAAGCATTCTTCGTATCCCTAGTAAATGAGTCGATCAAGGCTTATAGATATATGATGATGAGTTTTCCATTATAGTCTAAGTCTTATATAAATGATTTTATCCTAATTGAGTGAACCGACAGTGATTGCACCATTCCTGTCCACTTTAGAGGTACCATAGTCGATCTGTTTGAGTTGAATGTGAATGATTCTGATATCATTCTACGCACGGACTTGGTTTAGGCTTGTTATGCCCTTGCTGATGGTAGAAGTTACAGTATCAAGTTTCAGATGTATAATCATGCTTATTCTTACATGGAGAGGTAGTAGATATGAGTCTCGCCAAAGAGAGAGATGATGAATTCCTTCAGGTCCAGATAGTGATGTTGATGATAGCAGACTGAGAGTGAGGGTAGATGAGAGGAGTGAATATATCCTTAGAATGATAATGGTGTTGTATTTGTGTCACATAGGGGTAAAGATAAGGAAGAGTAAAGAGGTGAGACCTTAGGATGTGCAATAGATGGGTAAGAGTAAATTAAAGTGTAGAGTAGACTAAGTCTGTTAAAGTCGGACAGGTCCCTGCGTTGTGAACTAAGTTCGTTAAAGTCGGACGAGTCCCTATTATGTGAACTAAGTCTGTTAAAGTTGGAAAGGTTTCTATTTTTAGAACTAAGTTTGTTAAAGTTGGAAAGGTTTCTATTTTTAGAACTAAGTCTATTAAAGTTGTACAAGTTCCTATTTTTAGATAGACATTTGACATTCTGATCTCAGCTAATCCATCTAAGAGTTTCCAACCCTATGGTGAATGAAATGTGACCTAAGCTTTGCACTATGTATAGTTATTTAAATTCAAAATAAGTCTTGATAGACGAGGGAGATTGTACTTCATCATGAAAGTTCATGCTAATGATCTTTCATTCAAAGCCCTTTCAGTGATCCTTTCTTTCAGTCTTAATAGAATATTGATGATATTAGAGGAGTGATGGTTGAAGAGAGGGAATATGTTCTTCTTGATTTGAATAATGAGGTGATATTGTTTCCTTTCAAGGTTATATATGTGGAGGAGGAGTTAGAGAAATTGTGATGAGTCTAATAGATAAGTGAAAGAATCCCATGATAAGAATGTATGCGATTGAGGGGTTAGATGTGCTATAGTAGGTTAAAATTGACCTTAAAGAGGCCATGAAGTGATTATCTTGAATGTGTGATATTCATTATGTGAGTGTATTAGAGTGATGAGAATGAGTTATATGAAGGTCACTATAAAAATATGAGATATAAATTTCGAAGGGTTAGATTGGTGTAAGTATGATCATCTTAGTACTAGTACTTTCAGGATCAGAAGTAGGCTTGAATGGAATAAGAGGATGTGTATAGGTAGAGAGTTGAATATGAGCTATAAGCTTAAGTTGATAGTGTAGAGTGTCATGAAAAGGAGCACAATTGAGATGAGGTGCTAAGCTTGAGAGTTGTACATAGAGTCTTATATATCGATGGTCCCATTCTAGATTAGAGTTGATGGTTTCCTTACTAAGTTCGAAGGACTGATAGTCGAAGTGTTTAAACAATTTGAATTGATTGAAATCTGACATTCCATTCGTGCTTGATAGTGAAAATATCTAAAAAAAGTATCTTTACTGTTGATCTGAACAGATTTGTCTATTCTAAGTGACTTGTGACTTTCCAGATTGGTTGATTGAGTATTGAAAGGAGTCTTCATCATTATTCGTGCCTAATGATGATAATATTGAAGGTAATTTCCTTACCTTTAACTAAATTAATTGTCTTTTCTTCAGTCGATTGTGTATTCTTAAGTTTGAATAAAGTTGATTGATCATTGAGATAGAATCGAGAGTTTAGTTGATAGATGTGAATAAGGAGATGAGTTTTGAGTCTATTCGTGCCTTGATATCCACATTTACTCATCATTCGAGGACGAATGATCCCTAGGAGGAGATGATATCACACCCAGTAAAATTACCAAAATACCCCTACAATGGAATCGTGTGCATAACACGTTTTCCTAAGTTTTGATAGAAAATTCGAGATCGGATTTGCGATCAACATGAAAAGTTGAGTAGGGAAATAGACTTGGTCGAATTTTAGAGTGATCAAGTTAAAAGATAATTTTTCGTAATTAATTCTGAAACAGCATCGATGCACACCCAAGGTGCGATGCACCAAGGATGCAGACCTACACTTATATTTTTTTCAATTTTTTGACGAAAATTGGAAAGTGATTTACGAAAAGTTACACATAAAAATATTTGATGAATGTGATTTATGTGTATTTTCATGGAAAATCAGTTTTCCAACACGTTTTGAGTTTTCAATCAAACAAATTTACTGGTCCGTGCCCAGTCCGCATCGTGGACTGGGCATTCCAAAGTTGAAAGTTTTTCTTTTTAATTTGAAGGGCATTCCGATCAATTCTCAACCCCTCCTAAACTCAAAACATGATAAGTTAGGTCATTTTGATGCATAAATAGGGTTTTAAACCCCATTCTAAGTCCTTTTTCACAACACTTGGAAGTTAGGGCTTGAGGGGGAAGAAAGAAGAACGTGAGATTGAAGAATTCAAGGAGAATTCTTGACGGTTGATTGGAAGAGCTTTATCTCAGGTATTTAAGGCTAAACTACAAGCATGTGATTGTTCTCCCATGTGCCCCATAGACGATCATAGATTAGTTGAGAGTCCATGAGTCCTCACACATGATTCTTGAATGGTTTCTTGAAGATTTTCTTGAAATTTATATTACTTACATGTATTTTCATATGTGATGGTTATCATAAACTCATTTTCTTGAATTGATTTCTTTTGATGAGATATTGCATAACCTTACATGACAATTTTGAAAGCATGCATGAAAGAAGATAGGGAGTGAGTCTAGAGCCTTAAATGAGAATGTCAATTGTGATTGTGATGTAAGAATGATGACGAATTGATAGAAATTGATAGTCTCATGAGTCTCCATAAATGAACTCTAATGATTTATTTATTCGATTGTTCCCTAATGATTGTTCTAAGCTTTGAATTATTGATTGAGATGTTGATTGATGAGATGATCAAAGTCTCTATGAGACTATTGAAAGATAGTGCCTCCATGAGGCTGATTGAGATGATTTGATTGAGATAGCTTGATCAGATGGATTGTTTTATGAAAATTGAGTCATGGGAGGAGTACCGAGTACCGAAAAAGTAAGAGTTAATCCAACTCGCACTCATCAAACTACGTTGCAAAGATTAGGAATTGACTAAGTTCGTAGAATCGGACAAGTCCCTATCTTGAGGGCTAAGTTTGTTAGAGTCGGATAAGTTCTCAGTCGAGGGTCAAGTCTGTTAGAGTCGGACAAGTTCTCATTCTATAGATTAAGTTTGTTAGAGTCAGACAGATCCTCACCTTATTGTCCTGAAACAATAGGATTTGATAAGTTGATTGTCCAGATCCATTACGGTTTTGATTCGATCTCTAGCTGACAAGTATAGAACGTCTGTGGCAACATCAGCGTGATTGTTGTACAATCACTAGCTCATAAGTGATTGTTTTTGGATAAGAGAAACTCCCAGAAAGTTCCAAAACTGAGTAATTTGAGTCAAGATGAGATGAGATGAGTTGAGATGAGTCTGATTTGATTGATGAGGATTGATGGGTTAGATGTGTCATTTGTCTACTCTTTATTCTTGCTTTAGATAGACACTTGACATGTTGATTGTTGTTTCTATATTATTCTATCTGTTGCGATTTCATTCAGTTATTTTACATACCAGTACATTCCAAGTACTAATGTCCCCTCTAGACTGCATCATTTTATGATGTGGATACAAGAATTGGAGATCATCAACAGGCGCATCGTTGAAGATCGGAGATATTTAGCTGATTGATGAGTCTCCCCTACTTCGGAGGATTCATTACTTTATTTTCATCTTACTTTAGAGTTAGACATTTATTAGCTTTATTTTAATTGAGGTAGCCATGGGTCTGTCATTGGCACTACCTGATAGTGATAGAGGCTTCATAGACTAGAATCGAAAGTTGATGTAAGATTGTGAGCTAGTTCTTTCTACTAGCCATTCATTTATTATATTATTTTGAGAATAGATAGATATGTCCATTCACTTCCTTATGTCTTTCGCTAATTAGTAAAGATTGTTGATTGAATTAATGTGATGAGGTCAAGTGGTTCACTTAGGGGCCGGTTACATCTACGGTACCCTCCTGGGGTGTGACATAATTAATTTGCTAGGATGTGCAAATTTCTACTACACAAAAGTTGCCGAGCTAATGAATTAAAGGTGGCAAAAGACTTTTAAATTCAAGTCATAGTAACTTAAGCAATTTTTATTTAGTAGAGGTGACAAAAATTAGATTACAAAAGTATGAAGTCCGAAAATGATAGAATTAATGCTTTTTAATGAAACAAATACTTGCTTTTAATGATGGATAGTATTCTTTAGACACGAAATTCTCGAAAGTATGTATAATTCTCTTTTGTTTCAATTCATGTATAATTTTTTTGCCACGATGTGCAAATTTCAACTACACAAAGGCTGTCGAGCTAATGAATTAAAGGTGACAAAAGACTTTTAAATTTAAGTCATAGTAACTTAAGCTATTTTTACTAAGTAGAGATGACAAAAATTAGAATACAAAAGTATGAAGTCAGAGAATGATAGAATTTTGTGCTTTTAATAAAATAATTACTTAGTTTCAATTAAGGATAGCATATTTTTGGGGCACGAAATTCACTAAATATCTATAATTCTATTTTGTTTCAGTTTATGTCTAATCCTTGTTATTATGTGCAAATTTCAACTACACAAAGGTTGTCGAGCTAGTGAAATAAAGGTGACAAAAGGCTTTTAAATTTAAGTCATAGTAACTTAAACTATTTTTATTGAGTAGAGGTGCTAAAACTTAGAATACAAAAGTATGAAGTCAGAGAATGATAGAATTTATTCTTTTTAATAAAACAATTACTTACTTTTAGTTAATGTTTGTGTTTTTTTGACATGAAATTCTCAAAAATATGTATAATTCTCTTTTGTTCAGTTCATGTCAAATTCTTTTGCTATGATGTGCAAATTTCAACTACACAAAGGTCATCGAGCTAATGATTAAAGGTGACAAAAGACTTTTAAATTTAAGTCATAGTAACTTAAGCTATTTTTATTGAGTAGAGGTGACAAAAATTAGAATACAAAAGTATTAAGCAAGAGAATGATAGATTTATGTTTTTTTTAATAATATAATTACTTACTTTTAATTAAGGATAGTATTTTTTATGCTAAATTTTCAAAAATATGTATAATTCTCTTTTGTTTTAATTCTTGTATGCTTTTTTTTTTTTACTATGATGTGCAAATTTCTAACTACAGAAAGATGGACTAGTGAATTTTAGGTGGCAAAATGTTAAATTTCAAAATATAGAATTTTTATTGAATATAAAAATTAGATTAAAAGAGTGTGAAAACTTAGAGTAATAAAATTCTTGTTTTAGAATAAAAAGAACTGTTTGTTTTATATTACGGATATTGTTTTTAATAAAAATTCATGTAAATATGTATAGTTCTTTTTTATTTCAATTTTTGTCTGCTTCTTTTTTTATAATGTACAAATTTTAACTTCACAAAGATAATTGAGTTAATGAATTCTAAACATCAAAAATTTTAAAGTTAAATTTTAGTAACTTAAGTTATTTTTATTAAGCAAAGGTGACAAAAATCACACAAAAAAAGTGTGAGGACATAAGAGTAACAGAATTTACGTTTTAGATTTAAAAAATTGTTTACATTAATTAAGGATAATGCTTTTTTTTTTCTTTGCTGTGATGTACAAATATCAACTGCACAATAATAATTGGTCAGATGAATTAGAATAAAGGTGACAAAAATTAGATTAAAGAAGTTTGAAGACATTGTGTGATAGAATTTGTGTTTTACATTAGAAAGTTTGTTTACTTTTTTACTTAAGAATAGTATTTAATTTATTGCAAATTTTATGAGAAGATGTAGGGGTGTACATGGTGCGGATTGGTGCGGATTTTTTAAAAATCAAACCAAACCATTAAATGCAGTTTTTTTAATATATAAACCAAACCAAACCAATAAATGCGATTTTTTCAACCTCGGTTTTTTTCGAGTTGGTGCGGAT
>JAOTQR010116035.1:0-24872 GCA_025774065.1 Solanum ossicruentum | reverse complement strand
GGAAAGTAAATTCGACCTATTAGGTGGTTACGTGTCCCTATCGGACACCGGTCACGACCCCAGGGAGGGGTGTGACAAAAATATATAAAGAAAATTTTAATCAATTTAAATATTTCTATTCTTCCTTCATCTTTTTCAAAAAAATAAAACTTCTTCACTCCTATTATTATTATTTTTTGAACTATTTTTTTTGTAAGCAAAAGATCAATCGAAATAGTCTCTCTACTTTATAAGGTGTTGATAACATATACATATACACTATCCTCCACATATCTCACTTGTGGTGTTACACTAGAAATATTATTGACCTAGTACTACATTTAGACTCAAGAGTATGGTCAAGCTCAATGTTTGTCTGCATTGCCAAGCTTCAGTTGAGCCGTCAAAAATACAACACACAAACACACACACACACACACACAATTTCTGATCTTTTGGACCTAACAATAGAATGTCCTCTGCCGGTTTACTAACCATATCAGTTCAAGCATCAAAGTTGATTTTTTTTCACAACCATTTGCTTCAAATATTTGGACAATGAAGTGTTAATTACTCAAAACATACTGAAAAAATAAGAAGTCGCTCACTTTCAGATCATGTTCCGATGAAAATTTAGGTCATCCCTGTATGATAACAATTCAATTATAATAATGACACATTGTTACCTTCCATCCACATGAGACCTCCAAATTTATTTGCCAATCAATCTGTTGTGGAATTGATCTAGCAAAATTTAAAGAAAAAAGATGAAAAAAATACATAAATTAAAATCAAGAAATATCACATATGGTTGGAAGTTAAAGCAACATGTTTAACACGTTTAACACCATATCCTAGAGAGTCTTTTGAGTCTTGGGTGATACAATTATTTATAACAAAAATTTTATGAATATCTTTTCGTTCTTAATTTTACTAGCATGAAGTATTTCATCTTTGTGTTTAGCTCTTTGAGAAATGAAAGTGGCCTTTTAAAATAAGATAGTGATCATGAGGCAAAACAAGATAAAATAATAAAAAAATTAAATTTAATGTAATTATTTCTGACTAGAGGAGAGGGTGACACTTGCTAAACATTTACTTTGTTAAGAATTATGCATTTATTGATTTCAAAAATTGAAATTTATGTGCCCCCAGATACTATTTGTACATCAGGGTGCCCCCTCCACCCCAAACCTATACAAATGTTCAACTATGTGAGTTCAAATAATTTTCTTTTACGAAGCTGAAAAAACAAAGATACGCTTTAAAGAAAGTGCTTGAAAGATTTTCTATTAGAGAACAAAAAAAGAATTATGGTGGTAGCCTTGTTTCTTAGAAAAGAGTTAGACATAGGATTATGGTGGAAAATGATAGATTTATGATGCTTAAGCTAGAAAAGGTCACATAAACAAATAGATATATAGTTAGGTTAAACTAAGTTGAGGAAGCAAGCGTACACAAAGAATAACACTTGACCAAAATCTTTAATTAAACATTCTTCAATCATTACTTTAAGGAAAGAAATGAATGCTCTTTCTAATAATTAATAGGAAATCCTTCTTGCATTCATCAAAACCTACTGCCATCTTCTCCCACACAAAATATAATTCAATATTAACTTCTAAATCCTACAAAGTACATGAAAATATCAACTACAAGTTTAAGTTTTAAAAGCTAATGCTAATTAAAACAATGGGTTAAATTGTTGACCAATGCATATTAAGATGTCAAAAGTAAACAAGGTGATACACAACGTTTTAAGTTTCAACTTGTTTTTCCAGCTTCTTTTTGCATATCTTTTGACTCACAATGTATTTTCAAGGATAGACCCACATAATCTAGTTTCATAGACCAAAGTCGAACATTATACTATATACACAATAGTAAACAACAAATAGGACTATACTACATATAATATCTTGAATCTTGATAAGAAGCTACGACCAGGCATTCTGTCTGTTCGATTCAGTTCGCTTTATAAAATTTTGTTTGAATTTTTATTTTTGATTTAGTGAAAATGTTAAGTCAAAATAAAAATTAAAATAAATCTGATTTGTGTTGATTTTTGAAATTTTTGTTTGGTTTAGTTTTTGATTTATAAAACTAATTGAAGAAATTCACCTCCATCATATAAAGATTCAAATAAAGCTCCTAACTTATTATCCTTTTACACTAATGCTAGTAACATGTTTCAAACACAATTCACAATGGAAAAATGACACAAGTTAGTCATAAATGTTGGATGATGTCAAGGGCCATACCATCCTTGAAAAGTAAATATTAGATTATTGAAAATTTTTCAGTATCAATACAATGGTAGCATTTACCATAAATAATCTGAAGATATTTACAAATAAGTAACTAAATTCAACACAAACAGAACTGTACATCCATATTTATTCTAATCGATTAGCAATAAAAATTGTAAAACAGATATAACAGATTTCAATAGGAGCAATGATATATAATACCTCTAATTCAATCGCAAATGCACCGACTTATGGAAACTGATGTCACATAGACAATGGCACCACGTAAAAATAAAACTCCAACTCAATTGGTTCATACCTAAGTCATTGGTTCCTACTTTCAATGGATTCTTTTGTGTTTTCTTTTTAGTAGATTCGGTTAGTAAACTAAAAATTTAGAACCAATTTTCTCTTATTTCAGGGGCCTAAAAAATAATTTATTTGTTTAAGTAAAATATTTATTTGTTCATAAATTCAGTCAACTATACATAATGGATGATAATCAAATTCACATAAATCACGCTACCACAATGATTTAGTATATTGGGTTATTTCGTATGAATCAAGTAGTAACAAATACTTCTTCTGCAACAAATGGGTATGAAGAGATGAGAGATCTAAACCAGAATTTTGTTTATCTATTGTGCATTCCATGATAAATAGTTTCACTGCATGTGCATTGCACGTGTATATTCATAAATGTAAAAAGTAAATTTTGCATTAGCTGCAATTTAGTATCAATTTTTAAATAAAATTTTTATATTAGAAATGTTACACATGCAAAATTTTAAATTGAAAATTGATATTAAATTATAGCTAATGCAAAATTTATTTTTTACATTTATGAATATACACGTGCAATGAACATGCGGTGAAACTAGTTATCAAGAAATGCACTTGATAAATAAACTTTTAGCAGTGTTAAGTGGTTGAAATCTCTCTTCTCTTCACACCCATTGTATTTTCAAAGAATAATCAACTTTAAATTTAAGGAAGTAGCTAAAGAACACATGCATTTTTTAAAAAAAATTTAAAATAAGACATAAATGTAAAAGTATTAGAAATAAAAGAAAGATTTTAAATAAAATAAACTGTAAATTTTAAATAACTTTCTCATTTAGTGCAACATATCATTATCACCTTATCAATAAAAGAAGACTCTTCGCAATACTTAATTTGGAATGCTTATCTGTTCATATTGTTGCATATTAAAATTTATTGTCCTCTATCTTGGACAAAAAATTAATTTGAATTGCCAAAATTGAATAAATATTATTTTCAAGGAAGAGCTCAACAAGTGTGTACTTATAAAACTTGAGATATTGATTGATTAGCTTGGTAATTTTAGTATCACATTTTAAAAAAAGTATTAAGTTGTAAAGAGGAGAGAATTGAATCAATACAGACAATAGGAAGTTGTTTTTGCACTTCATTCAAAATTTCAAGCAAATAAATCCATTTTTTATTATTAGTTCTAACAATGAAGGGCTCCGATTGGGTGAAGTGACGTTGACTTTGTGCAATCTTATTTTTTTCTGCATTTTTTGCTCTTATTTTTGATGATTTGATTTATCAATTATCTCTGCTTTATGAGAGATGCACTACATCTCTTTTGGTTTGTTTTCTATTTTTCTTTTCATTCTATTTCTTCGTAACATCTCTAATAAATTTTGGTAAACTAATAACAAGATTGACAAATAATTAATTTTTTTCGTCTCTTTTTTTCCCTTTTTTTATTAACCTATTCATTCGAGTACTACATGTATTGAAATATATGAATAATTTCAACAAATTCAATGATTTATTACAGGTGGTCAACATAAGTGCTAAATTCATCTAAAAGCCATTTAGAGTACCTCATAAGTTAGACTTAATTGTTGTTTTGAGTGACACCCTCACTAACCCTCCACCGGAATAACCATTAACTTAACCCAACACAACTAATCTATCACAATTTAATCATTAGAGTTAAGAAAGCGAGGTAAAAATGAAACAATTAAGTTCCTATAAACTCAATGGATACATACACCATGAAAAATACTACCAAAAAACTGAAAGTCATCGTACAAAAACACTATTTATAAGTCTACATGTCACGACCCAAAATAAGGCCTAGACATGATCGGCGAATGGGGAACCTGAAAGAACCCCAAACAAGCCTCATAGCATATCATTAGACATCCTTGGTCGCGGAAACAATGAAATAACACTTGAAGAATGGAAATAAGGGAAAGAGGGACTAAGGGAGAACTTGTTGTAATATAGAGTCAAGAAATAAATGAATCAACTCATAGCATAAATACATAGCTTTGTCCAATAACACTTCTACTATATAGATAATGGCGGGGGAGAAGACATACAACAAAGTTCACCCTCATAGTCATAAGTATACGATAAAGTAAAAAGAATCTTAATACATAGTGTGAGAGAATAGTCCTTTTCCCTGGAATGGAGGACTCACCAAAGACTAACTTGAACAATCCATCTAGCCACAAGAAGAATCAATAGGAGCTCTGGTCCCTACATGGTGATATCATATAGGCAAGAGTATGCGTTAGTAAGTTTGAATGTACTAAGTATGTAAGATGCAATGCAACAAGAGGCAATCTTCATAATCCAAAATGCATAACAATAGGCAATAGACATAATATATAGTAATATGATATGTATGATCAACGCATAAGTAAAATATGCTTAAGTAATCCATACTCATATAAAATATCATATATGTAGAAGAAACCAAGCAAGATTTCTAAGGTATGAACCCCTTGGAAATAGTGATTATGCCACCCCATCACTTAGGTGGATAAGTACGAACCCTCATCTCGGTTGGTGATAATGCCGCCTCATCACCTAGGTGGATGAGTACGAACTCCCATATCAGTTGATGAGTATAAACCTCCATCTTTGTTAGTGATGATGCCGCCCCATCACTAGGTGGAGAAGTACGAACCCTTTCCTCGGTTACCGGGGCTCCTGTCCCCCCGGATCTGGCATCATCTAATGCAACACTTTATATAGAGTTCATCATATGCATAAGCTCATTTTACCATCATATCGTCAATGATATCATATACATATGCTCTGTCCATCATCATAACATCAATCATATCATATCTCATGCTTTGGGCCTTCATTTCCTCAAGAAATCATAATTGGATATTTTATCAAACACCTTGAGGGTGTGTAATGGGGGTAAAAGACCATGCATTTTAGAGATGAAATCATGCAAGAGAATCTGCAGTAAAACCATCAATCAACACCTTACAACACCCCTAATACACACACATCAAAACTCCTCGTTAAATCTAACATTAGATCCAAGACTTAGAGCTCAAAACATGTTAAGACAACCATACATTCATGAACTAAGAACACTGTGTAGTAAATTTCTCAACATGCATGACCTACATGTAAAATCAACTTTAAATCATACATTATTAAGTAAAAGAGGGTTTAGGTACCATGGGTGGAAGGACCAAATGGTTCAACACCATATGCCTTAGCTTTTGGAGAAACCTTGAAGACGATTGGAAATGGAGACTTGAAGCTTGATTAAGATCCTTGATAAAATCCTTAAGATTGGTCTTGAGTTTGGGACTTGAATTTAGGGTGAAATATGAGTCTAAGTTTTTGACTGAATATTGGGGAATGTTCAGGATGCTATGAGGGTGAAATAAGGCTAAGTATATGTATTTTCAAGTATGGGAACCCTTAGGCCCAAGACATACAAGTCTTGGACCAAAAATATTAAAACAGACACAAAAAAACATAGTGGCACGTTGTGGAGGTAAGATGGAATTGCCACAGGAAATTGCATTTTCTGCATAAACTAGTTCCACAAAAATGGGCATAAATCCCACGTACGAACTTGGAATGAGATGAAACCAATTGAATCGGAAATATAACTCAAAGAGATTTAAGATGGTAGGCAGTGGCCAACCTAGTTCTTTGTATGCTAAGTGATATTTCCCTTCAAAGTTAACCTTCCTAAATAGCATTCTTTGCGATTTTTGGATTTTGATATGGTTGCTCTAAAATTCGGGTTAGACCCATCGCCCACTCCATTTGAGCCTCTAAATAAGAATATGAATTCAGATTTTCAAAATAATGAGCAAATTTTTAGATATATGAAAATTACGTTTCCTAGCACTTCCGAGGCACATTTTCGAGCACTTTTTGGGGTCGTTTCAATATCTCCCCATTGGGAACATTCATCCCCGAATATCAAAAAAATGTACATGACAAGAGCAATCGTAAACAAGTCAGCCCCAACAAGAATTCAACCTTACGTTTAAAACACCATTTTCAAAATTTCAGCATAAGTGTAAAATCATCATAAACTTGCCACTTAAACATGAATGATATAGGGGCTGAAATGCAAGACTTGAAATCATAAAAAGGACTTGACATGTTATCATAAGCTTGAATAGAATGAAAGAGATACAGATATTGCTCATCCATGCCCGCTTCGGCTCCCTGAGAGACACATACGAATAGACGACTCTTCCTAAAGGGCCTTGAAGAACACTACATCATTATTAATCTACATTTCCACTCATCCATCCAACACCCCCACTAGGACCTTCTCTTAAGACAACTTACCCTCCTTAACATCCATAACCCTAAAGTGCTCTATAACACTAAAGTCATCAACACATCACATCTCCCTAGAAGCATGAAGAACCTGATGAACCATATCTACATCGATAGGCAATTCCCAAACTTATGCAACCTTACCAACCTCCCTCTACACTCTATAAGAACTCACAATCCTCAACTCAATTGTCAATCTTAAATACACCTAGCCCACTTAGTACCATAGCCACCATCTCCCCCTTGGGAGTCAACCTATTCTCCATCATTTTTCCACCGAAAACTTCCAACACTAATAAGGCGGGATCAAGGCCTTGCCTAATCTAGTCCTCTTAACCGAAGAAGATTTGGGACCGTCAAGAACACTATACTATCATTCGAAACTTCCTTCAACCTAACTCCCTATCTAGCCGACCGATGGGTTCTACTAGGTTTCTCTTTACCACCATTATCCACACACACTAGGCTACCTAGAGCATCAACCACAACACTAGCCTAACCGTAGAAATCAATGCACACTCATAGCATAATCCCTAAGGAGTTTTAACAACATTCTTGTTATCCACAATGCACACCTATCATATCTAGCAAACAACCTCTCATCCTCCAAGAATTACAACACTACCCCCAAATGATTCACAAGCTCTAAATAAATTAATACTTCATTACTAGAGATCATCATCAAACATGCCAAGGTAGGGTTTTAAGACCCTATTAATGAAACCCATAAACACAACTGATGCGTAAGACTATCAAACAACTCCACCAATATTCAAAATGCTCACTCCTAGTCTAAAAAGGACACTTAGGGGATATCACCAACCCTTATCCTCACTTGGGGACAAAACCTGAAACAAGATCAAACTTAGAGTAGTGATTAACCCATTATAGTTGACCAAATAGATCAACCTTCCTTACCCATCATATTACAACCTTATGGGTTCTACACTCATTAGAAACATGCTATGCAAGTAGCCCAAAACTACCCCAAGACTCCTAGCATAACAAGCTAAGTTATCATCCCACAAGAATACTTATAATATGCATGTACATACTTTCAAAGAGATAATAGTCATTTTCCAAATCATTTCAATGCACAATTGGGCTTAAAAGCCAAAGACCATTTATAATAATTCATACTTAAGGTCAAATGCCAAAATCATAATTTCATAGTCATAATACTCATGCATAGGAATAGCCCATTCATATACAAAATGGTTCAAGCACCCAAAATGCTTAAAGAGTCAAAATTAAAGACATATATATGATCATAATATTGCTATAACCAACCTTTTATAAAAATCATACCATGAAACGAAACTGGGCTTACCTATAACATAATTTTTCAAAATAATACGTGTAAATAAATGCTTATGATATGAGCAATAAGGAAATGACATGGGTAATTACGACTCCATTTAAAAATTAACATTTATAATATGAAGTTGAAGTTAAAACATAATTAATTCCATATTTAAATTCATAATGTAATTTCTCATGCATAAATGATTTCAAAAGGGGAACATGCATACGTATAACTTCATAAACCAAAAGTGAATCCTCATAAAGGTTTAATCACATTAAAATCATTAAATAGACACTAGCCATGCATTAATAGAAATTTAGGAATCACAATATTCAAATCCCAAATTAAAATAAGTAAAATCCTTGTACGTTTTCTTGAAAATAAACTTTTGAAAAGGGCTTAACTTTATACTTGCATAATCATAGATAATTTCATGAATTTATGGCATACTTGATAGCCTATATTCATCATGAAGTCACTTGACTTGTAAAACATGTACATATCTTGAGAATTCTTAACTTGGAATTTCATCGAACACTTGGTCGGCACATATGAGGACATGTTCAAATCATGTAAAATGCTAGAATATAGACCATGAAATAGTGAAATCAATGCATCTTAAAAATCATGTAAATTAGCCCACCAACATCATGGTAAAACCCCATCATGGGTAACTTGTAAATCATATCAAAACTTCACAATAGTTCATAGATTTCATAGCTTGAATCGTGTAAAGTCTCAATAGACAAAGATTAACTCATAGCATAAGCTCAAAATAGATATTCATGCGTAATCAACAATATTTGACAAACCTCAACATATTTATAATCAATTTCATAAAATTGGGATCACCCTCATAATTATAAGTATACGATAAAATAAAGAGAATCCTAATACATAGTGTGAGAGAATAGTCCTTGTCCCCGAAATAGAGGACTCACCAAAGGCTAACTTGAACAATCCATCTAGCCACAAGAAAAATCAATAGGAGCTCTGATTCCTACATGGTGATATCATGTAGGCAAGAGTATGCGTTAATATGTTTGAATGTACTAAGTATGTGGGATGCAATCCAACAAGAGTTAAGTATCATAATCCAAAATGTATAACAATAGGCAATAGACATAATATATAGCAATATGACATGTAAGATCAATGCATAAGTAAAATATGCTTAAGTAATCCATACTCATATAGAATATCATATGTGTAGAAGAGACCAAGCAAGTTTACCAAGGAATGAACCCCTTGGGGTTAGTGAGAATGTAGCCCCATCACTTGGGTGGATGAGTACGAACCCTCATCTCGGTTGGTGATAATGTCTCCCCATCACGTAGGTGGATGAGTAAAAACCTGCATCTCGAATGATGAGTATAAAACCCCATCTTAGTTAGTGATGATGCCGCCCCATCACCAGGTGGAGAAGTACGAACCCTTCCATCAGTTACCCAGGCTCTTGTTCCCTCGGGTCGGGCATGGTCTAATGCAACACTTTACATAGAGTTCATCATATGCATAAACTCATTTAGTCATCATACACTCAATTAGATCATGTACATAAGCTCTTTCCATCATCATAACATCATTCATATCCTATCTCATGCTTTGGGCCTTTATTTCCTCTAGAAACCATAACAGACATTTTATCAAACACCTTGGGTGTGTGTAATGAGGGTAAAAGATGATGCATTTTAGAGATGAAATCATGCAAGAAAATCTATAGTAAAATCATCAATCAACACCTTGCAACACCCCCAGGACATACATATCAAAATCCCTCATCAATTCCAACTTTAGATCCAAGATCTAGAGCTAAAAACATGTTAAAACAACCATACTTTCATGAACTAACTTTGCAGTAAATTTCTCAATATACAAGACCCATATGTAAAATCAACTTTAAATCATGAATTATTAAGTAAAAGAGGATTTAGGCACCATGGGTAGAAGGACCCAATGGTTCAACACCACATACCTTACCTTTTGGAGAAACCTTGAAGAAGATCGGAAATGGAGACTTGAAGCTTGAATGAGATCTTGATGAAATCCTTATGATTGATCTTGAGTTTGGGACTTGAATTTAGGGTGAAATACGAGTCTAAGTATTTGAGTGAATGTTGGGGAATGTTTAGGATGATATGAGGGTGAAATAAGTCTAAGTATATGTATTTTCAAGTGGGGGAACCCTTAGGCCCAAGAATTACAAGTCTTGGACCGAAAAATTAAAATAGGCATAAAAAACATAGGGTCACATTGTGGAGGTAAGGCAGAATTGCCACTGGATATTACATTTTCTGCACAAATGTGTTCAACAAATATGGGCATAAATCCCTCATTCGAACTCGGAATGCGGTGAAACTAATTGTGTTGGAAAGATAATTCAAAGGGATTTAAGTTGGTAGGTCTTAGTACACCTAGTTCTTTGTGTGCCAAGAGATATGCGCTTTCAAATTTGACCCTCCTAAATAGCATTCTTTTTGGATTTTGATACGTTTTCTCTAAAATTCTAATTAAACCAATTTTTCACTCAATTTGACCCCCTAAACAAGAATATGTAGTCGGATTTTCAAACTAATGAATGAATTTTTAGATATATCAAAATTATGATTCCGGGCACTTCCGAGGCACATTTTTGGGCATTTTTTGGAGTTATTTCACTACACATTGGAATGCAACCTTGAAACAAATAGAAAATAAATGTACCATGAGTTCAAAAAGGTTGACTAAGATAGTATGTGAATCCGTGGTGGCTTGAATGATGCTAGAAGATACTCTGAGCAAGATACTCTTATGACACTGATTGCCTAACTAAGGTCTCTCAGCAATTGGTGGAAGATGCTCGATACTCAACAACAACATGAACAAGTGTAGTATCAGTACAAGAAAAAATGGTGTACTGGTTGTATCATGCAACCACTCCAATATGTAAGATTTACACAATAAATTAAACACAATTAATATACACAGAAAATATCACAGGTTCACAGTATATGTTCAATGTGTTGATTCAATAATTATAAGTCATTCTCAAGGGAACGACACCCAAATAATTAGTGTAAAGATGCGACACCCGATACAATAGTTAGTGCGTCAGCTTGACACTTGATCTAATAATGTTAATTTTGGTAGAACATGACACCAAATTGAATAATAATAAATGTGTTCAAACATTAAACCCGATCTGATACTAATAAATTGGTAAGATTTGACATAAAACACACAATCACAATATGCACAACTTGTTGAGTTGAAGTAATAAGTTCATCACATGCAATTTGATCATGAAATTATCCATTTATTTCATACTATCATTTATCATTGTTTTTCACATACATGTATGTAGTACTATGTAATAATTAATAGTCATATATCACCTATTTAGAAATATTAAATCATTACCTATAGTGAATTAAGCCTTGAACTCTATAAAACTAGAGCTTTCCCCCTTTTCAATATCCTAACACATTATTGGTCTATAAACAATCAAGGAAATACACAAAATCAACAATTATGGCCTAATTTTTAGCAGGATTATAACACAATCCTAACTTTTAGCCACTTTTGTAAACATCTCCCCCCAACTAGGTCTTTTTTCCACCATTAATCATAGGTGTAAAACCTTCCGTATAAAAAATTCCTATAAATCTAAGATATAGAAGTCAAATTACAAGTTAGGAAAGCAACAAACAAACCTTTATCAATGAAAAAGGTGGAAAACTAAAGATAAATAGTCCTAGATTTCTTTGGTCTCTCAAGAATGGAGTGGGAGGAATAAGAATGAACTTAGGAGTTTTTCTGACTTAAATTCGAGTCTGTCCTGCCATGGGGTCCACTTAACCTGCCAAGGCAGCACTGTCATAGCGTGAATAATGTCACCATAGCACATTGCATGAAGTTAGAAACAATATAACTCACGTCCCAAATCCCTTTTTCAACACACTCTCAAATCAGGATGTTCCAAAATATATCCTTTACGACAAGATCAATTCCAGGAGTTTTACTCGCCAAAATTCAAGCATGTAAAATCGTATAGGCTCCTTATTGTCTTGGATATTCAGTTGAATAACCAAACAGACAATCTAACTTTCAATATATTTTTGAATTGTCCCATACCCCACCTGACTAAGAATTTGTCCTTGTTTGGCCTAGACTAAAAATTCTCAAGTCACCACTCAAAAGTTTTTTGATCCATTTTTCTTCCCTATTTACCTACCCAAAATAATGTGGTCAAGTTATTAGTTTAATTTTAAAACAAACTTTTCAAAGAGTTCATGTTTAGAAAAATGTTAGCACAAAGTACTAAAAACTTTAGAGGATAAATATCCAAGACCGAACATTTTGGGGGAAAAAAATTCAATTCAAATAATTTGATGGACAGTAGGCGCTATTTCCTCTTATTTTTTAAGAACGTGAATACTTTAGTGAATATCTTATGTATGAAATGGTTTTACTATAAAGGAGTTATTGCTTCACTTATGTTAATCATTTAGGTTAAGTCAACTATCCACTTGTAATGTTTAGTATTTTTCAAAAATAAATTTTAAATAGTATTTATTTAGAACAAAATTTTATGTGAAAATTGATATTACCTTGTATCTAACCAAAATTTATTTTATAATTTTATAATAATAAACGTGCAATGCACGTGTGTTGAAACTGTTGGAATTAACTTATTATGTCATAGTTGTAGTAGAAGTCTATTTTGTATTTACTCTTGTACTTATCAATATGTTGTAATTTCCCTTATAAATACTGGAACATAGAATGAGAAAAACTAATGGTTTACCCTTCACTTCGTCTTTTTCATCTTGGTATCAGAAGCCTAAATGGATTGTTTCCATGGATCCACAAAGTTCCTCATCCCAAACCACTTCCCCTTTTCAGACCTCCTTGAATTAGTCTTCTCTTGGTCTTCCAACTCCCGCTCCTACAATTTCTAATATCAAAGGTTTCATTCCTATTGAATTGACATATGTCAACTATCTCACCTGGAAGAAAGTTTTTCTCACAGTCCTTAAAAGTCACAACCTTCTTCGCCTAGAAGATGGAACCATTCAATGTCCTCCACCCGAACATGCTAATTTCAGGCTATGGATTCAATGTGATAATATTGAATTAAGTTGGACATCATTTTAAGTTGGACATCATTCCCCCGCTGTTCTTGGCACACTTTTAAACTATGCTTGTGAGACATCTAAATAGGCTTAGGACACTTTAGCCTCCCTATATTTAGATCAAATATCTTCCTCTGTCATTCACCTCAAGTCCAAATTTCAAAAATTTCAAATAGGGTTCCTTTTTCTATGGAAGATTACCTTTAATAACTTCACTTTATTGTTTTCTCTCTTGCAGAAATTAGTAAACCTGTAACTGATGATGATTTAGTCACTCAGGCTTTACAAGGATTAATTGCATCTTATCAGACTTTTGTGTCTAGAATTAATGCTACTGGCATGCTTCCTTCCTTCATTGCATTACGACCTCTTCTTCTCACTGAAGAAGCTCACATTAATGCACATACTTCTGAAGAGTCAAATTCTCAAACTGCTTTGCTTACATCTGCTCCAGGGAAGAGCACTTCTAATTTCTCGCCATCCATTATCGGCAATCAATCTGCAAAAGGACACTCTAATGGATGAGGTTGTGGTAGAAATAACAAGGGTCGATATGCTATAGGTAGAGGACACCAGAACTCTTCAGGGTCTGGTTTCCAACATCATTCTCGGCCTCCTTCCCCTGGTAATGGTATTTTGGGTAAAGCTCCCTTTGCTCCTGCTAAACAGTGTCAGATTTGTTTTCACTATAATCACATTGCATTGGAGTGTAGAAACAGGGTCAATAATTCCATTGTGGCTAACGACATTCCTCAATCATTTGCTGTAATGAATTTGGAGGAGGTTCAACCAACAATTTGGCACTCATACTCTGGGGTATCTGCGCACATGACTCATGATTCTTCAACTCTTACTGCTCGCACTCCTTATTGTGGTTCTTCTCAAGTTATGGTTGGAGATGGTACTCTCCTACCTATTAAATCTATTGGTTCATCTACTCATCCAGCAACTTCTAAGCCTCTTCTCTTAAAGAACGTTCTATATGTCCCTTCCCTTGCTAAAAATCTACTTTCTATTCAATGCTTATGTGCCGATAATAATTGTTCTATTCACTTTACTGACTCTGCTCTTTGTGTTAAGGACATGAAGACTGGAACAACATTGCTCCGATGTAACAATTCTAGGTCTCTTTATCCTTTACGTGTCACTTCATCAGGCTCCCCAAACTTTGGTCTCTTTGCTAAAACTTTGCTTGCTTATCTTTGGCACCAATGTCTCAGAAATCTTGCCCGAGAGTCTCTTAGCTCTTTAGTTGCTAGAAAATTGATTAGTAGTACTTCATCTCTTACAATAGTTATTGTAATGTTTGTCATTTGGGCAAACAAACTCGAATGCTTTTTCCATTATCAAGTAATAATGCAAGTTCTCCTTTCATTTTAATTCATTCTGATGTATGGCATGCTCCTATTGTCTCTAATTCTGGTTATCGTTATTATATTTTATTCATTGATGATTAAACCAGTTTATTTGATGCTCAAAAAATCTGAATCTTTTGACAAATTCAAAGAATTTTATACAATGGTTAATAATATTTTTCACCTCTATTTCTTATTTTCAGTCCGATGGAGGTGGTGAATATGTCAACAATAATTTTAGTTCATTTTTCAAACAACATGGCATAGTCCATCATCTTTCGTGTCCTCACACTTTTGCTCAAAATGGTAGGGCTGAGCGAAAACACAGACACATTGTGAATGTCCTATGCTGCCTTATTTTTCAAGCTTCTATGCCTTTTAAATTTTGGCCTGATGCTTGCTTGTATGCTGTCTTCCTGATTAATGTTACTCCACTTCCTGTGCTGCGTTTTAAATCCACCTTTGAACAACTCTATGGTCGCGTACCTGATTATAATTTGATTAGTGTATTTGGATGTCACTGTTATCCCTTTGTGGCAGTTGTTTCTTGCTCCAAGTTCCAACCTCGTGCAAAGCCTTGTTTATTCCTTGGTTTATCTGATAAACAAAAAGGCTTCAAGTGTCTGGATCCTAGTTCAAATAGAGTTATCATCTCTCATCATGTTAATTTTGTCGAAGACTCTTTCCCCTTTCCATCCTTCTTTCCTACTGCGACACCATCCTCACTCAAATTTACATCATCGGTCCCTATATTAGATAACTCATTTGCAGCTTCTCACTTCTCAATCCATATCACACGTTCTGGTGTAGCTTATCCTACGCTTAATTTTATTCATACTACTACTTCCGAAAGTACGCACCAATTCCCGACTAGTAGCTGTCATCAAAACTCTACATTCCAATCACCTTATTCTAGTGAGTCTCGCAATTCTTGCCTTAAAGCTTCCAATCTATATTCTCCATCTTCTCCTTCATACCATGTGCAGTCTCCTACTCAATCTCCAGTTAATACCTTAAATTCTTCTTTTCAACAGATTGCTTTATCCCAGGCAGCACCACCACAAATTCCATCTTACTTGGACATTATTAGTGTGCCTAACTCCACTTCAACCACCGTAAAACTACACTTGCATAACATGCTTACTCATTTCCAAACTGGTTCCCTAAAACCACATCTTTTTCCTTCTTTGCTAGCTTCAACTAGTTCCATTTTATTTGAACCTACATCCTTTGCTCAAGCTTCTAAAGATCGCCGTTGGATGCAAGCCATGAGTGCCGAATTTGATGCTCTTTTTCAAAATCAAGCTTGGACTTTGGTACCTCCTGCAACAAATGTAAATATTGTCGGCAATAAATGGGTGTTTCAAACTCAATTTTACGCTAATGGCTCGGCTGACAGATTTAAAGCTCGATTAGTGGGTCAAGGTTTTGCGCAACAGCCTGGGGTGGATTATTTTGAGACATTTTCTTCTGTTGTAAAGCCTAACACAGTTCATTTGGTCTTATTTTTATCCCTTCAATAGAACTGGTTCATGCGTCAGCATGATGTATCAAATGCATTCTTACATGGTAAACTATCTGAGACAGTTTATATGCATCAGCCAAATGGCTTTGTACATCCCGATTATCCTCATTATGATTGCATGTTACAGCGTACTCTATATGGTCTCAAGCATAACCGCGTGCTTGGTTCCATCGGCTTGCCTGTTTTCTTCTTTATCTTGGTTTTAAGCAATGTGTCTCAGACTATAGCATGTTTATCTTTCACTCAGCGGGTGATTGCATAATTCTTTTGATTTATGTGGATGATATAGTTGTTGTTGGCTCATCCGAGTCTTTGATAGCTCAGTTCATCTCTTCTATGTGTTCAGAAATCTCAATGAAAGACTTATCACTCTAAATTACTTTCTTAGAATTGAATTTAAGTATAATTCTTTGGGGCTGCTATTGGTACGACATCGTTATATTATTGCACTTCTTCATTATTTTAAGCTAGAGAAGCGTAAACCTGTTCTTACTCCACTCCATATCAAGCTTGACTAGAATTCCCCTTCTTCTCCTTTACTTGAAGATCCTTCTACCTATCGTCAAATGGTTGGGAGCCTATAGTACTTATCCTTCACTCGGCCAAACATTCAATTTGCTGTCAACCTTGCTTCTCAGTTTCTTCAGCATCCGAGACAATTACAACTTCAGTTAGTAAAGTGCATCTTTAGCTACCTATGTGGTACAATTGGTTGGGCTTACAGTTGTACAGAAAATCTGATCTTGCTCTTAGTATTTATTGTGGCTCGGATAGGGCTGGCTGCTTTGCCACAAGACGATCCACATCTGGTTTCTGCATTTTTCTTGGCTCCAATCTCATTTCATAGTCCTCTAAGAAACAACCTATAGTTGCACGTTCTAGTACTGAAGCCGAGTATAGAGTTCTTGTTGTTGCTACTGCAGAGGCTATATGGCTGCAATACATTCTTCATGATCTTGGTGTTTTTCTTCTTCACCTGTCTCTGCAAAGTGTGACAACATTGGAGCTATCCACCTAGCGCATGATCCAGTTTTTGACTCTCGTACAAAACACATTGCTTTGAATTATCATTTTGTTCGTGAAAAGATAAGTCATGGTGACTTAGTAGCATCTCATGTTCTTACCTCTGAACAACTTTCCGATCTGTTCACTAAAGTATGTCCTCTGGCCATCTTCGTGAGCTCACTGCCAATCTTCACGTTTATTCCTTCCATTCAGATTGAGGGAGGGTGTTGGATTAACTTACTATGTTGTAGTTGTAGTAGAAGTCTATTTTGTATTTACTCTTGTACTTATCAACATGTTGTAATTTCCCTTATAAATATTAGAACATAGAATGAGAAAAGCTAACGGCTTACCCTTCACTTTGTCTCTTTTATCTGAAACTAGTTATCACTAAAATTTCAATAGATAAATAAATTATTTATGTCTAATCTCTTCATACCCATAACATTTTTTAAAAAATAATCCATTTCAATTTTAAAGAAGTAGCTAAAGAATACATGAAATTTTTCGAAAATTTAAATGAAGACATAAATGGAAAAAGTGTTAGAAATAAATGATAGATTTTAAATAAAATAAATGATAAAATCTGAAATAACTCTCTCATGTAGTGCAAAATCTCATTAATATCGTAACAGTAAAAGTAGATTCTTCAAAATAATTAATTTTGAATTGTTGTTTTTTCTCCTATTGAGTATTAAAAGCCATTTTCCTATATATTTAACCATTGAATTACTGAAATTGAATAGACGTTGTTTTAAAGGAAGAGCTTAGCAAGTGTGCACATATAAAACTGAGACACTGGTAGATTCTTTTCATCATTTTAGTCTCATGTTATTCAAAAAGTACTAAGCGGTCAAGAGGAGAGAATAGTATCAATATAGTTAATAGGTAGTTGTTTATTCTTTTCATTCAATCTTTTAAGAGAATAAATCTATTTTTGCATGTTAATTCGTACAACGAAGGACTGGTGAGTTTGATTTTATACATTCATATTTTGTTTCTATCTTTTTTAATCTTGCATTTGATGGTTCGACTTATTAAGTATCTCTACTTTATGATAGATGTACTACATAACTCTGTTGATTAGTTTTCTTTTTTTTTTTTTTCTGATTCTAAATTTGCATAAAATCTTCGAAAAATTTTGGCAAAATAATAACAAGATTGATAAGTGGTTGATATTTTTCTTCTCTTATTTTCTTTTCTTTAATTTATTCATTCGAGCTCAACATATGAGAAAATGTATGAATAATTGCAATAAAGTACACTGATTTATTGCAGGTTCTCAACATAAGTTCTGAATTTTTCTAAAAGCCGTGTAGAGTATTTCATAAGTTAGACTTAGTTGTTGTACATGAGGCATAATATTTTTAATCCCTTGAGCTACATTTTGCTTTTATGAAAAAATTTATAGACTACTCCATAACTTATACTTAGTAAAATGCATTAAATGATTGTTTTGCATAAATTAATCTTGTAAAACCTTGAGCCAAAGTTTGCCTTTGAGACAAGAGTTTTAGAGTATCTCATAAGTCTTAGTGATACAATGTAAACTTTTGCCAATAAATCTTTACTTATTATTTAAATTTTCAAGAAATTTTTTTAAAATAAAATGTTAGCATGGATAAAAATTCTTGTTCGAATACTTTGTAGGAGAAAAGTAATCAAAATAAAACATCTCGGGGGATGAAAATTCAACTCTAATAATTTGACGGACACTAGGCATAATTTTCTATTATTCTTTTTAGAACTTGAATACTTTAGTCAATATTTTTAAAATGAAAAGATTTTACTATAAAGGAGTTGCTGCTTCACTTAAGTTCATCATTCATGTCACAGCCTGAGAGGTACCCTAGATGTGGCCAACACTCAAAAATTATTATTGGTTCCCAAGAACCACTTCACTCAATATAATAACCTTTATTTTTTTAATGAACGGTTAATTGGTAATTTTAACTATTAATAATTTTTTTAAAAAGCCCATCCCTTTTATTTTAAGTTCTTTTCACACAGCAAAACCCAAAAAACAAAAAAAGCGATAGAACCTTTCTTTACTGCTCTGTTACGCTCCAGAAAAAAAAGAATTGGAGCAAATTCCTTCGCTTCTTTTAGGAGAACTCTGGAAAATTCATTCATAGAATCAACTTAATCTTTGAACTACTGTTTTGGGTGATAAAATGCAGGTATTTTCTTATTGTTATGTGCTCTTATTAGTTGAAAATATATTGACTAGAATTTTCACCAATTTATGTTTTAACAATGAGATTAAGAATACCTTTACTTTTAATTTCAGTGAACTTGAAGGCTAGGGATATTGAGACTTGAGTTTGGCCAACATAATTGATATTCTATAATCAATATGTTTTTTATATATTGAGGAAAGTTGGGGCTATTTTGGTGGGTGTTCTACGCGTGCGAGGTGGTGGAAGTTGTCATTAATAAGATAAATGAGACTTTAAGATTTAGTGCTTGCTTTTCAAACGTTCTTTGAAAAGTATATTTTTCTCTATCTGGTGTATGTATTTTGACAAAAATGTGCTTGACAGAGTTGATATTTCTTTGATAAACCCTTGATATGTTATTTTTGAGAAGAATATCAAAAATTTTCATGAGTTATATGTGGTGTGATGCTGAATACCCTTCTTTATTAATATTCTGTGGTTACTAGGGGTATACTTAGCTGCCGTAATATGTTAGGGACATACCTATGTTGCCGTAATATGTTAGGGGTTTTGTACATGCTGTCATAGTACATTTTAAGAGCATTGTACATGCTGCCATGGACTTGTTGAGATGATGGGTTGATCTCCTTCGCGGCCTTTTATGACAGGTTTTAATTGGGGATTGAATTGAGACATGTTGTGACGCTTTTTGAACATTTGTTTGAACTTACTGAGCGTATTGTGAAGTATATTCTTATATGTTTTATTTCTGTACATCTGTTGTGCAAATATATTTTATAACTCTTGTTCCAGGGGTTATTAAAGTAGCGAGTCGAAGATCTTTACTGGGTTATATTTATATATAGCTCACTACTTACTTGAATGTCAATGCAGATACTATTGTAGAGGGCGAGAGTTGTAGCTGACGAGTTTGTTTCTGTGGATTTTGTTGCTAAGGTGAGCCTTCGCATTGTTCGTGGAGGTTACTACTTCAACTTTATCTAGTATAGTTTATGTTTTTCTACCTTTTGGGGATTGTACACCTATCAGTTAAACTTATATCACTCTATTAGATGCTCCATGATCTTATTGTGGGATTTAGGCTAGAGATATTTTGTTAAGTGACCTTTTCCTTTTATAAATTGGTATGCGATTTTGGTTTCCTTGTTACTCTATTATTATGAGTATTGATGGGTTTTGGAGTTGTACATATATTCTTAGTGGTTGGATATTTTAGGTGAGTGTGAATATTTGGTTCTCCCGACAAATAGTGTGGGCGGGTGCTTGTCACATCTAGGGGGTATTTTGGGATGTGACAAAGTTGGCATCATAGCCTAGGCTTTAAGTCCCGAGTCATGAAGTAGTGTTTTGTAGAGTCTTTTTCATAGGTATGTAGACGCCCATACTTATGACCTTGATGCTACTAAACATTTAGGATGTATTCACCTTTTCATTTCTTATTTGTGCATTGAGTTGAATCATGTATAACTTTTAAATATTTTTCGTAGATGGCTAAGAGACATGGATCTTCTTCTGCTATTTGATCTAATGCAACTGTTGGACGTGGTGGGGGACATGGTGTTACCTCCGGTGGCAGTTAGGTCTAAACCTACTAGGGATCAGACTAAGGCATCTGCTGCTCCTCAATCAGGAGTCATGAATGAGAGACAGGCCCAAGCTATTGCCTCAGAGCAAGTGTAGGAACAGATTGTTCAGAATGCCCCACAGAGAGTGCCATCTGCTACCCCTACTATAGCTTTACCCACAGGCATTGTGATGAGGTTGTTGAATGTGTTAGAGGTATTGGTTCCTAATCAAGATGTAACCCTAACTCCTCAGACTACTACCCAAATGTAAGAACAGGATCACTTGAATGTTGATACAACTCAGACACCACATTTGGCTCCTTAACAAGTTGGTCATCCAGTTGCAATTTCAGGGCAACCTAAAGATATTAATAATTTCATGGACCTTAAACAACCAAAGTTTGATGCAACACCAGCTTCTATTGAGCCTCAGAAGTTCCTTGATCATTGTGAAAAATACTTACTACATTGGGATTGGAGGAGACTCATGGTGTGGAATTTACCACTTTTATTTTCTCAGGATCTGAACAAAGGCATGGTGCACTTTTATTCAGAGAGCTAGAAAAGCAGGGTCACCACCTATCACTTGGTCAGAGTTTTCAGCAATGTTTAAGGATAGGTTTATTCTATTGAGCAAAAAAGATAACATGAGACGTCAATTCTATGATCTTCGTCGGGGCAATGTGACAGTTAAGAGTATGAGGCCAAGTTCACCGAATTGTCTAGGTATGCCCTCTTTTTTATTACAGATTTAAGGGAGAAAGTGAAGAGATTCGTGGATGGACTAGAGCACTGTTATTGTGGTCCAGTGATACGAGATATGTGAAATAGTACATATGCAGATGTGGTTGACACTGCTCTTCCTTATGAGTCCTATTGGGAGATGGAGAAAACTGATCGAGAGAAAAAGAAGGCACGTAATACAGGTGGATTTAGTGGTGCTCCATATGGAGGCAAGAGTGGATTTCATCGTAGGCAGTCTAGGCCTACTCAGTCAGATCCAGTGGTGCAATCTTCTAAGAGTGGTTATCAGCTAGACAAGGGCAACAACAGATGTAGAAGAAGGGTGGTAATTCCTTCTAGTCTGGACAACATCCAAGCTGTTCTAATTGCGGGAGGAATCACAGTGGTCATTGCTTTAGTATTGGTGGTCCTTGTTTTACGTGTGGTGAAAGATGTCATATTGCTAGATTTTGTCCCAAGGGAATTTCTGGTACTGGTCATGCTACTACACAGGTGCAGAGAAATGTGGCAGATACTAAGGCTTATATTCAGCCAGCTTGGGCCGCTCCATAGGGTACTCGTGGATAGGGTCGACAGAATGCACAGGTTGCTCAGGGAGTAGGTGGACCAGCAAGATTATTTTCTATGACCAGATAGGATGTTGAGAGATCTAATGATTTAGTCACTATTACTATCAATTCTCATGAGGCATATGCTCTTATTGATCTTGGTTCTATGTACTTGTATGTATCCCCCTCTTTTGCTATATCTTTTAGAAAGATGAGTTGAGACCCTTAATGTGCCATATATGGTTATTACCCTAGTTGAGGAGACTTTATCAGTGGATAGAGTGTATAGAGATTGTGTTGTATCTCTGTAGGGCAAGAATATAATAGTCGCTTTATTTACGTTGTTGCTATCTGACTTTGATGTAATTATGGGCATGGATTGGTTAGCATCATGTTATGCTTTGGTTGATTGTTATGCTAAGCTAATGTATTTTAATTTCCCTGGAGAACCATCTTTAGTATGGAAAGGTATGACTCCTCTAACACAGGGAAAGATAATATCTTATTAAAGGCACGTCGAATGATTAATCATGGGTGCTTTGGTCTTATTGCAACTGTCCATGAAACTGTAGGGGAGGATGTCATTATTGATAGTGTTCCAGTTATGCAAGAATTTTTTGATGTGTTTTCAGAAGACTTACATGGATTACCTCCGATGAGAGAAATTAAGTTCAGTATTGATTTAGTGCCAGACACTCAACCTATCTCTATTCCTCTGTATCGTATGGCTCCAGCGGAGTTAAGAGAATTGAAGATTCAACTCTAAGAGTTACTTGATAAGGGGTTAGTCAGGCTTAGCATATCATCTTGGGGTTCCCCAGTGTTATTTGTGAAGTAGAAAGATAGCATGATGAGAATATGCATCGACTATAGGAAGTTGAATAAGGCAACAATCAAGAATAAGTATCTATTGCCTTGTATTGATGATCTATTCGATCAATTGTAGGGTGCTACCCACTTTTCTGAAATTGATTTGAGATCAGGTTAGCATCAATTGAGAATAAAGACCGAAGATATCTCAAGGACAGCCTTTCAAACCAGGTATGTGCATTTTGAATTTTTGGTGATGTCTTTTGGATTGACTAATGCACCTGCAACATTTATGTACCTTATGAATAGGGTATTCAATCCATTTTTAGACCAGTTTGTGATTGTATTTATTGATGATATTCTGGTCTACTCTCAAGATGAAGCTGAGCATGAACATCATCTGAGATTTGTATTGCAGACGCTTAGAGAACAAAAGCTTTATGCTAATTTCTCAAAATGTGAGTTTTGGTTGGTGACAGTTTCCCTTTTAGGACACCTGGTGTCATGAGATGGGATTCAAGTTGATACAAGAAAGGTAGAAGCTGTTCGGGATTGGCCGTGACCTTATACTCCTACAGAGATATGCAGTTTCTTAGGACTAGCTGGATATTACAGACGATTTATCGATGGTTTCTCAAAGATAGCTACTCCATTGACACGGTTAACTCAAAAAGGTGTGATTTATCAGTGGTTAGGTGAATATGAAGAGAGTTTCCATAAATTAAAGATTGCATTGCTACAACTCCTATTCTGACCTTACCTACAGTAGAGGGTAGTTTCACCATTTATTTTGATGCATCTAGAGTCGAATTGGGTGGTGTATTAATGAAAAATGGTAAAGTGGTGGCATATGCTTCTCGACAACTAAAGATTTATGAGAAGAATTATCCGACACATGACTTTGAGTTGACAGCCATTATATTTGCTCTCAAGATATGGCGTCACTATCTTTTGGCGAGCGGTGTGAAGTAGAAAAGGGATCTGAACCTGAAGTAACGAAGATGGTTGGAGCTACTTAGACATTATGATCTCACTATCTTATTGTCACGACTCAACCAAGGGACCGTGGTTAGTGCCGATTGGGCACCCAGACAAACATTAAATCGGATTTCCAACTATAATAGCTAAGGAATCTATTGAAATTTCGGCAGAGTTTTCTCTGTTTTACTAACTAACTAAACCTGCAAACAACAACCCCAGCATATAGCAAATATCTATACTCATATATACGCGGGCCGATAAGGTCACCGCTGCGGTAGAACCGCCCAACAAATATATCATACATACGTAGTCATACAACCACATGTATCCACAGACCTCTATACATATGAACTGAATAATAGGACGAGACAGGGCCCCGTCATACCCTCGAATATACATAAATGCAAAATACAAAAAATAAATATATATGTATATACCAAAAATCTGTTCCTGAGGCAAAGGGAGCACTTCAACGGTAGAAAGAGATCCTAAGTAGGTGGCTCTCTAGCTTGCACGTCAGTACCTGCGGGCATGAAATGCAACCCCCGAAGGAAGAGGATAAGTACAAAAAACGTACCTAATATGTAAAGCGGAAAGTACGAAATATAAATGAGAGTAATAATCCCAATAAAACCTGCATGCAAACATCAAAATAATTCTTTATTTAAAATATCGAAGTAATGCATATCGGACGAGAACGATGACGACCTCCAAACTCGCACCATACCACAGCATAACACTAGAATTTTCAAATCCCCAAAGTCTCCAACACAAGTCCCAACTGTAGCATAAGTGAGCCGAGGCTAACAACGGCCAAACACTCACATATCGTAATGTGTAGAGGTCATCATGCCCGATAAGTGAGCCGAGGCGAGCGAGGCCAAGCACTCACGTGAGCCGGGGCGAACGAGGCCC
>JAOTQR010116006.1:0-24878 GCA_025774065.1 Solanum ossicruentum | reverse complement strand
TAACAAGAGTATCGGTACTCCTTCTCTGCATATGTCCAAACCATCGCAGTCTTGCTTCCCTCATCTTTTCGACCACTCTAGCTTCTGCCAAATGTTCTCATTCCTAATGTTGTCACTCTTGGTGTGGCCACACATCCATCTCATTATCCTCATCTCTATGACATGCATCTTCTGAACATATGCCTTTTTAATTGGCCAACACTCTACCTATACAGCAACGATGGTCTAACAACTACTCCGTAAAACTTACCTTCGAGTTTAGGTGGTATCTTCTTGTCACACTATACTCCAAAGGCAAGCGTCCATTTAGTCAATGCTACCCTAATATGATGAGTGACATCATCATCGATATCACCAATACTCTGTATGTTGGACCCCAAATACTTAAAGTTATCCCTCTTAGGGATAGGTTGAGTGGCAAGCATCACATCAACATTTGCTACATCCCTCTTAACAATGAATTTGCACTCCGAGTACTTAGTTGTGGTCCTGCTCAATTTGAATCAGTTGGACTCTAAGGAATGTCTCAAGGCCTCCAAACTATTATTAACTTTAGTCCGAGTCTCATCAATCAGTACTATGTCATATGCAAATAGCATACACCATGGTACCTCCTCCTAGACAGATCATGTCAGTTGATCCATCAATAAGGCAAACAAGCAAGGGCTTAACACAGATCCTTAATAGAGTCCCATCTCAATAGGAAAATACTCTGAGTCTCCTCCCACCGTTCTTACCCGAGTTTTGGCTCCATCGTCCATGTCCTTAATCACCCTAATATATGCCAATGGGACACCTTTCACCTCTAGACACCTCTATAAGACATCTCTTAGGACTTTGTCATATGCCTTTTCAAGATCAATGAACACCATATGAAGGTCCTTATTTCTTTCCCTATATTTCTCCATTAACCTCCGAACAAGATGAATTTCTTCCATTGTCGGCCACCCTGGCATGAATCCAAACTGATTCTCCAGGATAGGTACTAATCTTTACACCCTCATCTCCACTACTCGCTCCCAGACCTTCATAGTGTGGCTTAACAACTTAATACCCCTTTAATTTTTATAGTTTTGAATATCTCCCTTATTCTTGTACAATGGAAACATAGCACTCCTCCTCCATGCATCAGGCATCTTACCAGTCTTCATAATAGCATTGAACAGTCTAGTCAACCACTCAATGCCATCCTTGACCATGTTCTTCCAAAAGTCTACCAGAATCTCATCGGGCCCGATCGCCCTCCCCCTCTTCATCCTACTAATAGCCCGTCTTAGCTCCTCAACTCTAAACCGTCTGTAATACCCAAAATCACGATGGTTTTCAGAGTGTGCAGATTTACCCAATTCAATAACTCTATCTCCTTTTTTATTTAAATACTTGTCCAAGTCCGATTATGAATAAAGTCCGTGTTAAGGGTGTAACTTTAGCCCGTATTTTAGCATCATAAATGGACTTTATTTTTATCCCAAGATGAAAAATGAAAGGGACCAAGTACACCACAACCCATTTGGCTAATTGGGCCTAAACTGTGTGAAGAGGAATTTGGAAAATGGGCATCCAAGGACCATCAACTTTGAGACCTATTTAGGCCCAGGTGTGAGGGCCAAGCTGTTACCTCCCCAGCTTAATAATATGTGGTATTATGTAGTCAAAAGGTCAAAATAAATTCAGCCAAGAGACTCTTTAAAAAGGGCTCAAAATAGCTCTGTAATTCATTTTCACTTGAGACAATATTTCAGCTTTCCTAAAGACTTTTGTTTTCTATTTGTTTCATTTCACAAGGCAGCCTACACAACCCTCTAGGGTTCTTGAAGGAAACCTAAACTTTTAAAGTAAAGGTAAGTAATTATAGTTATGTGTTTAATATGGTTTTCTTATGCAAAACAAGAGACTATGTTGGTTATGTCTATGCTGAAATTGTGGGACATGTGTTCCAAAAGTTGTTATACATTTTCCTTATTTATTTGGAAGCTTTTCTCTTTTTGGTTAGATTGATTATGAAGGGAGACTACTATTATTAATAAGTATTGGTTCTATAATTATGTATAAAGGCAACTGCACCATTTTTATAGTCCACAAAAGTAAGTTCTTGTGTAATATCATAATTGTACTCTTAATAGGAACTTGTGGGCTGATTGATTGGGGGCTATGGTCTCACGTCCTCCACCTATTTGGAGGACTATTTTTGAACTAATTTAGGACTATTTGTATGTATGAATATTGTGGGAATAGTTTTGTTGAAGCTGGTAAAATTTTGGAATCGTCAACGTCGTAAGGTAAAGAAGGGATGTTACGTTATGCCGCCTATTTGTATGTTGCGTAGAATTATTATGTCTTGTGCATTGTGGGCTATTGTAAGACTATTTTGGCACTACAATAGGATACACATGATATTTATATGATAATATGTATTAGAAAATATGATTAGGGGCGAAAAGGTTGAAAGAATATGTTCGGGTTTATAAATACCCATTTGCTGCCCGTATGTTTTTTTATGAGATTGGGCAACCAAGATGTATCTATTGGCTATTAATGCTAGTTTTATAACCTACTATGTTGTAGATAAATATTTGGAGGAAGGGAAGGTTATCTCGTGGTAATAGTCAGGTCGTACAACGTGGTATGTAAGTCTACTCAATTTTGTAATACTTGGCATGAAACCTAGGTTCTTCCTTGGTAAATAGAGGCTTTTATGTACTTCCACATAAAAACCAGCCATGTATCCGCTCTTTCACATGTTCATATGCTCCCATACATAGTCTCCTTTAAATCTGCATACATACTTGGATACCAAGATACACGAGTTCATTCTACTAAATAAAGTTTATGTGTTGTTCTACCTCCTATACATTTCATTATTTGTGTAACCTACTCCTTTCATTATGGTGTTGTCTTTTGTGATTATTTACATGCCAAACGTTGTATCTAGATTCCTCAGTTACAATATTATGACCACCAAAAGAATCATCCCTAAAGTAATTAAAAGATAAAGTATATTACTTGTCGATGGGTGGTAACCCGAGGGGTGGAAGAATCACCTAGCTAGGGTCGATCCTATCGGGGGGGTTGCCCAAGGGGTTAAAGGAAAAGCCTAGCCAGGGCTGATCCTAATATAGATTTACCACTTAACAACTGGTCATTTTTATTACATGTTGTGCACAAATTATTAGTAAAGGTAAAGTAATAAAAAGAATATAAAGACATGATCCCACAGTACAACTAAGGGTGGTCTCTTATCCTAAACCAGTGTATAGTTTCATTTGAGTTGTTACTTCATATACAGTATTTTCTGCCTTACATATTTGGTACATTATCTCGTACTGATATCACTTATGGGGGACCAGAATTTTATTCTGCAAGTATAGGTGCTAGTAGATCACCCTAGTAGGAGTACAGGATATCCAGCTGTTGTTATCAAGCTCCAAGTTGCTTCGGAGTTTTGTGTGTCTGGAGCTTATGTTTTTGTATTGTATAGTTAGTCGAGGCGGGGCCTACCTTAAGCCTTATCAAATACTTTTCTTACCTAGAGGCTTTATAGACTATGTAAATTAAAGTGTTGCCATGTCTCGTACTTTAAGACACCGTGGCCCCAACGGCCTAGCCACATGCATCTTCTTTTGGTTTGTTATCACTATTTACTTTCTTAAAGTCATGTTGAATGTAGGAATACCTCCTAATATGTGTAGAAAGCGCATAGATACAGGTTGGTTCACCCGGACCTTACCGACAATGGGTGCCAGTCCACCCTAACGGGACTTTGGGCGTGACATGGTTACCATTTAACTACTAATCAAAAATTGTTGGTGGGTACCCATTGTCAAAACAAAACATAAAAACAAACTAATATGCCAAAAGTATTAGCATTATGTGATACAAATATAATCTAAACATCCTAAACATGCTAGTTCAACTGAAATTAAATATCCACAATGAAAAAGAACACAGGTAAGAGAACCTCAGGATCGAAATTTGGGGTAGTTATGGACCATAAGCTACTCAGACTTCACCAAGGCCCATAACTATCTACACCCCATCAAAAAAGGTGTGCATTGTCCTCAATGTACCAAATCAAGCAAAAATATAATAGTAGGGGTCATAACACATGCCTCGATGCCTAAGTTCCATGGTCCACCTTGGGTTACCTCCCAAATAGTGCCAGATTTATAGTCGCGGCATGATATAACTATCATGAGTACTTAGACTTCTTCAAGATCCCATCCTTCAACTGTCTAGATCTCTTCCATATTTCCAAGGTATGGCTTGACTCTTTGGTCATTTACTTTCAAAGTACCCCTATTTTTCCTGTCCAATTTAATGGCCCCATGATCAAAGATGCATTCTACACGAAAAAGGTCCTAACCATCTTGATTTGAGATTTCAGGCGAATAGCTTTAATCTGGAATTGAAGAGTAGAACTGAGTCCCCTGGTATGAATTGGCGATTTTCTATGCAGTGGTCATGTTGTATTTTAATTCTTTACTTATACAAGGCCAAACTCTTATATGTTTTTAATTGAAACTCCTCCAGCTCATTGAGTTGGCTCAATCTAGAGGTAGCTACATCATTGTAATCTAACGTCAACTTCTTCAATGCCCACATTGCTTTATGCTCAAGTTCCACTGGCAAACGACATGCCTTCTAAAAAATAAGTTGATATAGTGACATGCCTATAGGGGTCTTGAATGCAGTTTGGTATGCCCAAAATGCATCATCTAGCTTTCGAGACCAATCTGTTCAGTTTGTATTCATAGTCTTAGATAAAATCCATTTAATTTTCCTACTTGACACTTCCACTTGGTCATTTGTGTGGGGATAATACGGCATCACCACCCTATGTTTCCCTCCATACTTTTCAATAAGAGATTTAAAAAGTCTATTACAAATATGAGAACCTCCATCACTTATAATAGCCCGAGGAGTACCAAATCTCCAGAAGATGTTCCTTTTTCAAAATGTTATGATATTTTTACCTTCATTATTAGGTCTAGCCATGGCCCCCACCCACTTTGACACATAATAAACAGCAACTTAGATGTATTTGTTTCCATGTGAGCTAACAAATGGTCCCATGAAATATATCCCCCACACATCAAACAGCTTAATCACCAAAATAGGATTTAAAGGGAGCTTATACTTGCAAGTAACCCCACCTTCTCTTTGGTGGCTATCACATGCTTTGGCACAGTCATAGGCATCTTGGTGGATCATGGGCCAATAATACCCACATTGTAAAATTTTGTGGGTTGTTCGAATTCCTCTATAATGTCCACCTACCAATGACGAGTGGTATGCTTCAAGTATGCTTATCATTTCACCCTCAAGAACACAATGACGAATTATCGCATTAGAACATATATAGAACAAGTATGGTTCATCCCAAAAGAACTTTCTCAGATTATGCATAAATTTCCAGCGTTGATGTGTTTTTAAGTCGGGTTGCATGATATCACTTACCAAGTGAACTATATAATCTGTAAACCAAGGTACAAAATCATGCAACCCATCCAACACTCACTCATCAGGAAAGGAATTATTTATCTCTAAATTATCATCAAATTTCATCATTGTCCCATCTTCTAGTCTGGATAGATGATCTGGAACTTGATTTTCTGTCTATTTTCTGTCAATGAAATCAAAGCTGAAATCTTGTAAGAGAAGTATCCATATTATTAACCTTGGATTTGCATCATTTTTAGCCATCAAATATTTAAGTGTTGAGTGCTTTGTATGCACTAGCATTTGGTTCCCAACAAATATGAACGAAACTTTTCTAATGTGAAGACCAATGTAATTAGCTCTTGCTCTATGGCAGTATAATTCTTTCGGGACATATTCAGGGCTCTATTGGCATAATATATGGGATGTAATAATTTCTCCTTGCAATGTGCGAATACCACACCTAGAGCGACCCCACTTGCATCACACATGATTTTAAAGAGATTGAACCAATCTGTAGCCACAATAATTAGTGCTGAGATCAACCTCTTCTTTAGATCTTTCAATATCTTGCATACATGCATCATCAAACATGAACTTAACATCTTTCACTTAAAACTTACACAATGGGTGTGAAATTTTAGAGAAGTATTTTATGAACCTTTGATAGAACTCTGCATGCCCCAAGAAACTCCTTACACTATTTACTGAAATGGGTGGTGGTAGTGATGTGTTGTCAAAATACAACACATTTGATGCCTAAAACATAGGATTTTGTATGTTCTCAATGCAACTTTTATTGGTTTTATATGTTTTTGGGTTTAATTTTTACATAGAAAAGCAGGTTGGCATAATTTTTGGGAAAGTTGCGGGTTTTGCTGATTTCAAGGACATGTGGGAGCCTCTATGAGTCCTAGCTCAGTGTATGAGTCATAGAGATGGGCTAATAGGGACTTCTAGTGTTCAAAAGCAAAGTCTGATTATTGATGGTTTAGCTATACTAGACTCCGTTACAAGTCATAGCCCTCACTACGACTCGTAAAAGGATGTTTCGTAGACACTACAAGTGTTGATCAAGATTGGAACAAGAAATACAGTAGTAGACTATGAGAAGTCAATACAAGTCATAGAGTAGACTATGACTCGTAAAGGTGCTCCATAGCAGTGATGTGTGAGATTGAGGAAGCTGACCATGAAAGCTTGATTATGGCTTATAGGGCATACTATGAGTCATAACTGCAACTCATACCAGGCGCCGACCAATTTTACTAATTAATTTAGGGAATTTTTAAATACTATAAATAGTATATTTTAGGTTTTAGCAGTGAGCTTTTACAGATTTTTAGAGAGAGACTTAGAGAGCACAAAAGTTTGGAGTATTTTCTAGCGTTTATCTTTGGAGTATATACTGGAGTTTAGATTCAGTTGTGGATTCATTACATCATTCATTCTTGTGATTCTAAATACAAAGTAGGTTTTGTTGTTTTGATTCTTGTTGGACAAGTGATTAACTATGACTTCTATATTCATTGTTATTTTATTTGCCCAAGCTATGAGTAGCTAAACCACATCTTGTGGTTGTGGGAACCATCAGAATCTAACTTAGAAAACCTTGATTATTTGCACTTCTTAATTTGGGTATTTGCATGTGTTAGCCATTTTTCTTCATTTTGCATGTTGTTTAATGGTGGCCGAAATTAGACCCCGCCTAGTGTCATGATCCTGATCCAAGTAGTAATGAATAGGAAAAGGGAATGGTTAACAGAATTCAATGATATTTTCTCATCTAATCAACCAAACCCGGCCAAGGAGAGATTGACTAGGACAATAGGTAATGGTTAGTTTGGCATGCTATAGAGGCCGGCCAAGCCCTATAGTGAAATTTGACCTTCACCTTCAGAAGAGCCCTGGGAAAACCTATATTACCATCCTATATGCAATGTTCTAATTGAGAGTTGTGTCATCCGGGTAAATTAAGTTATTGAATCATGGAAAACACGATTACAGATGTCCCTTTCCAATTTTATTGTGTCTCTATTTTATTAGTTTAGGTTTATTATCTACAAATCATTGCAAGCCCCCTCCCCTTTTAGAGAATTAAGTAGTTGATGTTTGAATTGATTATCGGTGAACTAAGGTGCAAAAGTATCATATTCCTTGTAGGATTTGACCCTAACCTTGTTAGTTTTTTAACTTCAATGATTGCTTTAACCTTGAATTAAAGGCATATCTTGAAGGTTCATCAAGAAAAATATCATCATTGATGGGGAACACAACGATACTTTGATTTGATTTCACTAGTAGTGTAATTCATGTTTTAATTTCTTAGTTCTCTTATATTATACTTTTGTTTTTGCTTTTGTTTCATTAGTTTCTCTACAGGGTATACTAGGTGCGTATGCCCAATATAAGGAGTCAAGGCATTCCCTTAGCTCCAATCGATTTAGAGATCAAACGTGTTGCAAAGAGAATGCTAACATTGTGGTGAATGAAGCTATAAATTGGATTGATAATATTGTGGACAGGGATGAAAATCCACCACCATTGGAGAATAGGCCACAACCAAGGGATTTCAATAAGTGCCTATGGATGGAACCAATATTGATTGAATCCTATGGCCATGGATGTTACTAGAGATTTAGTGTTGCAACCATTATTGGCTGATACTAAGTTTATAGTGTCGAGTGCATTGCTCCAAATGCTTCAAAATTGTGGTTTATTCATCGGTCTACCTTTCAAGGATCCTCATAGCCATCTGCATAATGTGGCTCTTGTGTGCAAGAGTGTAATGGCAACAAAATCATTCTGTTGGTGTTGTTGGGTTGCATGTGTTCTCTCTATCTATTATTGGTAATGCAGCAGTGTTGCTATCAAAACTCCCACAAAGCTCAATCACCAGTTGGGTAGAATTGCACAAAGCCTTTTGGAAAGATATTTTCCTAGGTTAAAGAAGGTCAAATTGAAAGATCAAATTAATAATTTTGAGCAATTTCTAGGTGATTCCATTAGCACAATTTAGGCGAGGTTTACAAAGTTCTTGAGAAGTGTTCCAGACTATGAAATCGTGGACGATGCCATAGTAGAGATTTTCTATTGGGCTCTTGACGAGAATAGTCAAGCTGATGCTAATATCATTTTGGGATCCATGTTCTCTGATTAACCGTTCACAAGGATCAGCGAGAGAATGGAGCAAGTGGTAAAAACCAATAGAGCATGGGGGAAAAGGGAGAGAGATGCTACAAAGAGCTTATGTGCGGTGAATGCTAGTTCAGAGCAAGCTAAGATCAATGAGAAGATCATGCAACAACTTGCTCAACATCGTACTAGTATAGACTTGGTGGTTAAGCAAATCATGAAAGAGTGCATGTGGTAGTCCACCAACCTCCTAGAGTGCCCATGTATGAAAAACATTATTATGATGAGGATACTTGCTTTGTTAGTGATCAAGCGGTGGATTTTTGGAACAATGCACAAGCGTCCAATGTGAACTATTGGTGTCAAGGTTCCAGAAACCAAGGTCAGAAGTATAATTGAAAAGGTGCTTATAGAGATAATCGTGGGGGTTATCTTGAAAAGAATATGGTGCTCGAAGACGATTAGGAAAGAAAAGATAGTTTTTAGAATGGTCAGTATATGCCACCCAAAAATCCTTATGTTAGTGCTAGTACTTCAAGGATAGAAGAGATGTTTGACCAATTGATGAATAAGGCCAAAACCCAATATTAGACCCTAAAGGGAATGAAATCGGATATCTTTAGCACACATAAGAAGATAGAGTCTCATTTGGTGGCCATAAAGCAACTCGAGCAATAACTCAGCCAAGTTTCCGCCTAATTAAATCAATGAAAAACGGGTAGATTTCCTAGATAACGGTCCAGAACTCAAAAAATGATGGGCATTGTATGGCGGTCATGATTAGGGGAGTTAAAAGTACAATTGATCCTTCGATTCCGCTAGTTGTAGATGATAGGCATGAATAGATAATTGTGGAGAAGGTTTTAAATGAAGGAGAAGAAGGCAAAAAAGATGGGGTTAGCGGTGAAATGGTTAAGGAACTGAAAAAGAGTAAGATCATCCCAAAGCCTCCTCCTCCCTTTCCCCAAAGACTAAAACAAAAGGAGGAGGATGGTAAATTCAAATATTTTCTCACAATGTTAAAGCAATTGTCTATCAACATTCCCCTTATCGAAGTAATGGAGAAAATGCTCGGATATGCTAAGTACATGGAGGATTTGGTGACTAAGAAGTTCATGGTGAACCAAGAGCTTTCGCAAGAGATTCAATATTGTAGTTCTATTACCACAAAATCTTTAGTCCAAAAAAGGGAAGATCTCGGTGCATTTACCATCCCTTGTACCATCAGTGATGTAGAGTTTGCAAGAGCATTGTGTGATTTGGGAGAAATTATCAATTTGATGCCTCTTGTAGTGTTTAAAAAGCTTTTTTTGGGTTCTCCTACTCCTACAAGAATGAGTGTATTAGTGCCAGATAGAACAATTAAGAAACTGGAGGGAATACTTTATGATGTGTTAGTGAAAGTGGATAAGTTCATTTTCTCATCATATTTTGTATTCTTGATTGCAAAGTTGACTTTGAGGTTCTATTATCTTGAGTAGACCATTTCTGGCCATAGGGAGAGGAATGAGGGGTATCGATTTCGATCAACTCAGATTTAGGTTAAATAATGCAGAAATTGTTTTTGTTATTCGCCAATCTATGAAGAATCCTGATGAACTAAAAAGTGGAGTTTGGCCTGTTGAGGAATTTTGATCATTCAAGATGACTAAGTCATGCCGAGACACTAAATCAGACGCTACTTGGGAGGCAACCCAAGAGATTTTGATGTTTTTCTTGTTTTTAATTACATTTTCATTGTGTAGATCCTGAGGTAGTCTTTTAATTATGTATTGATTATTATTTTTAGACATTTGATTGGCTGTATTAGAATAATGATGTCTTTTGAGAAAATTGTGCATGTGTTGAACAAAATGGCAAATTACAAAGATTTGCATTTGAAGTAGTCTCTACGACTAGCCATATGAGTCGCATTGCACCTTATGACTCATAGTCCTCTCTTGTAGAGAGTGTTATAGTGATCAAGTGAAGTTTGAACTCCAACTATGAGCCAACATTACAACTCTAAGTCCAAGCTACATGTCGTGAATGGGGTTCATAGTATCCAGGTATGTTTTGAAAGTTTTCCAAGTATTAAGTGGTGTACGACACTAGGATCTATGGGTCGTAGACCAAGCAACGACCTGTAGTTCGGGTTTCTTAGACCCGACCTGGTGAATTTCAACCGCGACCTAGTAAGGTATAAATAGGGGTCAAAATAATTATATTGACCCCAATTTTAACCATAATTATCGCACAATTACCCCAATCAGTTTTCCCCTTTTTTACTTTCGATCACATTCAGCGCTCCAACCCTATTTCTAGTAAGTGATTCTGGAAGCTAGGTTTTTGTACTCATTCTTCTCATTTTTCTTTCTTTAGTTAATCCACTCATATGGTATTTTCCTTGGTTTAGTTTAACTTAAAAATTTGTGTTGCTTTGAATGGTTTGACTGATTATTGAGATTAAAATGCATACCAAAGCATGTTATTCCTGTTCATGGTGAAATTGAGAAGAAGGAACTAGGGTTGCTTTCAGTGAAATTAATCTATTAGCCCAAAGATGAATAATTTGTCTGTGTTAGTATAGTTGGATGATCATGTTATCATGTTCTTCATTGATCAAAAAACTGAATGTTTAGTGGTTTGTTGGGTCATGGGATCATGATAGTGTTTGGGGTATGGGAAGTAGTTGGAATCTTGGGCTGATAAATTCTTGTTGTGCTCATTTAACTATTTCCCTAAATGACGGAGTATGTCTTTGAATGCTTGTTTTGTATGATTTGGGGATGGTGACACGAGTTTATCTTTGAATGAGTTGGGGATGATTGACTTGATTATGAGTTCATTGCTATATTCTTTGTTGATGGGGTAAATAGTCGCATTGAAATGATATTCGGGGACTAGGTCATATGATTCTAATGTGAGTGCTTGCATGAATTTCTTCAATATTGTTAGGTCTATTTTATAATTGCTTGTATGGTCCGTGTGGTGAGTTGAAGTGTTTCAGATTCGTGTTGGTTCCTGCAATACGAGTCTTTTATGACTAGTAGATTAGTCCACGATCATAATAGACCTCGTGTAGGAAGTGATAGTGGCTTAAAATTCCTGATTACTCATCATACTAGACCTACCAATGAGTCATAGAGCCCTCTACGAACCATAGTTGGGTCTCGTGGACTTATGCCTGTTGAAATTAGGTCCTTGGAAACTTATATGAAACCATTTTATGACTAATAGCCATGGCTACAAGTCATAACTATGTCTTGTATATAGTTATAGTGTTAAAATTATTGTGAAACCCCTAGTTTACGAGACCACAATACCAGTCATAGTCCTAACAAGGAGCCATACCTGGCTGTCGTAACAACTGACTACAACTATTCCAAGTTACTTTTTCTTATGTTTTTCTTTTATTATTGTCTATTATTTATTTATTGGTTGGGGCTAATTATGGTTTGCTTATAATTGTTTTCAGATATCATGGCCCCCAAAAGTAAACTTGCAGCAGTCAAAGCTTTCAGGAGACAATTCAGAGATGAGCTTATCGATACTGAGCACTCAGACGAAATTAAACCCAATTGAGTGGGTCAATTAAGGTTCTTAATGTTTGTCCTAGCCCAGAGGTTGAGGTGCCTCAAACTAGGGTTGTTGCAAAAGTTGCTCAAGCTCAAGTCTGAGATGATAGTCCCTCCTAGTCTGAGGGGGAGGGCAATGGTGATGCGTTTGAGAAGGGTACACCTCAGATGACTCTTTTAGGAATTGAGTCTAGTTCCAAAGGGCCCAATCCTCAGTTGCCCCATCAACTTCTTCAACATCAGGTCCTAAAATGCACCCGTAGGGTGTCAAGGGCATGGAGGCCATATTTAATGAGAGATTACAGCAAAAGTGGAAGCGAAGACCGTACGATCGATTTATGAGGAGCCCCGATTGATTGATACTGGATTGTGCCATGTCCCAAGACTTGAGGATACTATAACATGATATGGGCTCGAGTGGTTGACATCTAAGCCTGATTGTTATTCATGCGGGAATTTTATGCAGGTTATGTAGCCACCATAGTTCAAGGTGTTCCCAAAGGGAAGAAATCTCTCGAGCAGCGTAGATTGAGAGAGGTGTTAGTGAGAGTATGGTGGATCGATATATTTTGTGGGATTATCTGTCATGTACTTTTTGGTCCTATGTACCGAGCACTAAGCTCTACAGCTAAGTTCGATTATAGATTGAAGGATACAATACAAAAGACAGAGCTTTGAGATGGATTGCTGAACATATTGCTGATCGTGGTCCAAAGCCTACCTGGGTCACTCACATTCCGAGTCTATTATGAAGGCTTGTTAAATTGAAAAATGACTTTTGATTTTTTCAAAGTTCCGATTTAATACTTAATTAATTTAAGTATTAACCAAATTCCCGAAAATTAAAAGAGTCGCCACCTAATTTTAAGTATAATTAGGAAACTAATAAAACATTTAAAAAGAACTAACAGAAAAATCTTTTTAAAATACCAAAGAAAGGGTTCAGGTTCAATTTCCATTTTGAGTAGAACTTAATCACTCAAAATGGCCACTAACTTGCGGCTGACCGATGATTAGGGATTTTGACTAACTTTGACTGAATTTTAAAGTGTTGACTAAAATCGAAAGGATTGACTAAATTTGCAAAATAGTGACTAAATTTGAAAGAAATGACTAAATTTAAAAAAATTGATTATTGTTGAAAAATTGACGAAGTCTGCAAAAGTTGACTAAGTTCAAAAATTTGACTAAGTTTTAAAAATTGAGTAAAGCTGAAAAATTAACAAAGTTTGCAAAATTTACTAAGTTTGAATATGTGGACTAGGTTGAAAAAAAAGGTTGACTAAATGTGACAAATTGACTAAATTTGTCAAAGTCAACTAAGTTTGAAATTGGACCAATTTGAAAGGAAATTGACTAAACTTGACTAAAGTTTGGTTTTACTGAAATAATCCAAATGTTAAAACAAAAATCATTAAGACGAAAATTAACATAAATGAACACAATGGGGAAATAGTTAGATTAAACAGATAAACAATAAAACAATCAAATAATGTTAAGAGTTAGATAACAAGTAAAACAAGTAGATAAACATGTAATAAACAATAAATAATATTAAATTGGGCTTGGCAAGCCCAATCTCCACCTGCCCTAATTTCCTACAATTTTGGGCCTGCTTAGCCCATTAGAAATCCCCTATTGCTGCTGCCTGCTGAAATGGAGTTTTAGCCAACCTTTTGCCTGTGGTATACACTTAGTGTATACTGATATCAGTGTATATTCACTGATTTTCAACTCCTAGAACCTGTAAGTCGACTGCTCCAGCCTGGTACATATAGTGTATATGAGTGGATAGTTGTGTTTATATACTGATTTTATGCCTCCAAAACCTGTATGTCAGCTTCCGTTGACTTGTATAATGTTCTTCCAAATCCAAGAGAGGACGGTCTGACTCAAAATGTATAGAGGGAGTCCGAAAAGGACCTAGATAACATCAAATGTAAAGGAAGTAAAGATAAGGAATTAATATGAATAACAAATATAGCATTCAACGCTTATTAACAAGAAAATTTTGTTGCTGCAAGTGAAGGGAATTGATGCAAATGAAGGCTTGTTTATTTCACTTAAGTAGCCACAGATTCCAAAGATGAAAGGATAAGATAGGTCACAAAACCATATTTTAGTATATAGTGGCCTATAACAACATACATTTAACAAAGAAAAAGCTTGACTTCTCAATTTTCCTAGCGAAATCTCAGTAAAAAAAGGAGGTAAGCAAGCTCCAACAACTTAGAATCGTACCAACTTCCATAAGGACCAAAACTTAAGAGAAAGGATAGTTGATTGCAAAACAGTAACCGTGAAGAATGTTACAATAGTAAAAAAATCAAAGGGAAAAGTATAACTTAGACACATAGAGTAATATAGGTCTTTCATTGAAAGCCAACAGATTGAATCACAAAATATCGAAGGCATAGCAGGCCTGGACTTAGAGCCAAGGCATATTCCAAACTCACAGTAAAAACCACAACTCATTTTGTATAGAAATAGTGATGTTTAACAACAAACTTAGGCTTAAAGAAGGCTATTCTTTCGGAAACATGGCACTAAATATGAGTTGTATCCCTTCTTGATAATTAAAAACTTCAGTCAACAACTTCAAACTGATTAAAATTGCTTCAAAAAGATCAGCCCATTTCATGAGTTAGACAAGAAAGATAGACATGCTTGGAATCCTAGGCAAAAGTCAAAACCAAGAAACTTGCATTACTGCAGAGAAAGAGACGAGCAGTGCTCAGCTAACAAACACAACAGTGACCTCTACTAGATCAGTTAAAACGTTTCAAAAGAAAGGAGGGAAGAAGAAACAAATACAAATGAGAGCTTAAATGACCCTGAAATTGAAACACCCAGAACCATCTTAATTAGTAATCGAGTAGAACATTCAAATGAGATGACTAATATGACCTATGACTCTGAAAACCATCTTAATAGTAAATAACAACATCATCTCAGAATAACTCAAAAGACCAGTTATACATCAAAGTTGAAATGTGAAATAGAAACAAAAACTGAGACAACATTTACTCATGGATTTGAGACCATTTTAATTGAGGAATACTCAAATGTACCAAGAAAACTGAAATTTTGAAACTTAATAAAAGGCAGCAAATAAGACTTTGGAACATCATTCAGTGGGGAAAACTCAAAATCAACCAAATAGAATATGACTCGAATGGAAAACATGAATGAAGCACTGAATGTGATTCTATGACCTGGAAAAATGCATTAATCGGTTAACAGTAAAGAACCATAGCAGTTTAACTAGGGAAAGCTCAAAGCCAACTAGAACAGAACAGTCATTAAACTAGGGACACGAAATCCACAGCTAATTTGAAATAAGATCACCACATAGTCCTAGAAACATCTTAACGACCAAACAACAACACTAAGACACTGACTCGTCACAATATAGCAAGCTCAGTCAAGAAGAGGAGGTGGCGGCTTAAGGTTAAAGGCTATTACCTTCTCTAGAGCAGGAAATGGGAGGATGAGCCAGAGTGAAAACGCTTACACCACAACGAATTGAATTTTCTACACTAACTCAAGACCAAGAACTCCCAGCTTCAGAAAAAAAGAACTCCCAGCTCCCAGAAATCTCGAAATTGAGCAAGAATTTCTAAGAATCTCTACTCTCTAAATAGAGATTGAATATAGTTTGAGGGTGCAAGACGACTGAGAAAATCGATTTGAGGTTTTTTATGGTTTTCAAGATCATGAATGGATCCTCCAAATCTGAGAAAATGAAAAATACATAGGGATATCTAGGGTTCGAAAATATGGTAGACATTAAGGCTATTTCCCGCTTAATCCCCAAATTCTATCCTATTTTTGAATCTAAAAAACCCAAAGGGAGTCTAGAAGCCGTTGGGACGAGGGAAGGTGGATGGATGAGATTGGGAAAGGATGAGCCATAGCACAAGATTAGGACATGTATGTACGAATTGGGGAGGGAATCATTGCGGAATTCGATTGATTTGGTATTTTTTGGGTTTCATACGCTGAGTTTCTACCTCGAATCGTTGAGGTGATAACGAAGAAGGGATATTGGGGAGAGAGAATGTGACACATTGAGGGAAAAAATGGGAGAGAAAAGGAGAATTTGGGTGTGTGGTCCCCATGCACGGGTGTATATGTATGCATATATGATATGTATATGAGTAAGGCTGAAAATAAAAGGGAATTGGTTCGGGTTTTGGAGTATTTGGGACAAATTTGGTCCAAAATTAGATTAGGTCCAAGAAAAATCTGAATGTTTGGTTCAAGGGTAGGGATATTAAAATTTTTGCCAATTCAATTGCAATTTTGACCAATTAAAGTTAATCAAATTGAATTCGATTGACTTATTTTGACTACACAATGAATTTATATAAATTAATTTAAGATCTTTTAATATTATCAATTTGAAATAATCAAATTAATTCCGAAATAATACTTCTTAAAATAAAGGCATTTATTTTTTAAAAATATTTTTTTCCATATTTTGAAAACCAATTATTTCAAAAATTGTCAAAATTAAAAGCTCCATAATTAATTCGTGTTGTGGAGTATAGATGTTGGGTGTCAACAACTGTCCCTTTCTTTGGGTATGATTGATGAAAGCTCGTGGACAAAGAAACTTGACTAATCTAATTTTAGCCGACCACATCTTCGTCTTCTAAAAAAGCTTTTGGTACAGACTTTGAGAAATTACGGTCGGACCGTGGTTCTGGATTCCATACATATTTCAGGTTACATGAGAATTCAGGCCACTTGTAGTTCAAAGTACTTGATTTTACGAACGACTCTGAAAGGATTCAAAAGCTATCCCAATATCGAATTATGGAGAAATTGGAGTGCTTGGGAATGAGTTTTCAAGAGCAAATTAGAATACAATCAAGTTTTCAAGATTGAGCCCACCTACATATCCTTGGACTTAGGAATCAGGTTGTCTGTAGTTCGACTGTGTCGGTTGAAGAGGAAATCTCTCATTTTGAGATGACCTCTTGTTCAGGAGGAGTGACTACTAAATCAAATAATGAAAAAGGGGCTTGCAACCTCTTAATCATAAATGTGGCGCGCTTCACATCTATAATTAAGAACTTACCTGGATATAATTTCCAAAACTCTTGGTATATTGTCACTCGGATTGAAAGATTGCCTCCGGTGAGAGTTGAGATTATCTGAAGGCGTAACTAAAAATTAACAAAATAAAAGAAAATACCCATATGTCTTCTGACAGGTGGATTATGATGGTAGTTGCCTCCCAGCTCGTGTCCGAAGGGTTAGACGCCCCTCTTCAGATGATGTCCCAGTTCACTGTTAAGAAAAAGTTTCACATTGTGCTGAATCCTACTTGATGACATCCACAATATATTTGATATGTATTCTTCTCTTCGACATGATAAATAATGAATCAATATGAAGCAATCATTATATGGCCCTCTTGGCAACTTGAAAATAAAATTGTCTTCTCGGAAACGAATAAGTATGGACCTCTTGGCAACTTGAAAAATGAATGGCCTTCTCAGCGATGAATATGCAATGGGCCCTCTCAGTAACTGAAAAAATAAAATGGCCTTATCAGCGATGAATATACAATGCCCTCTCGGCAATTGAAAAATAAAATAGCCTTGTTGGCGATGAACATGCAATGGCCCTCTCAACAACTAGAAAATAAAATAGCTTTGTCGGCGATGATCATGCAATGGCCCTCTTGACAATTTGAAAAAAAAATAGCTTTGTCGACAACGAACATGCAATCACCCTCTTGGCAACTGAAAAATAAAATAACCTTGTCAGTGATGATCATGCAATGGTCCTCTCAGCAGCTGAAAAATAATATATCCTTGTCGGCGATCAATATGCAATGACCTTCTCAAAAACTGGAAAGTAAAATGAGTCTATCTCCAATGCATGATGGAATGGACCTCTCAACAACTTGAAAGTGAAATGACTCTTTTTGCGATGCATGATGAAATGGACCTCTCGGCAACTTGAAAGTAAAATGACTCTCTCCACGGTACATGAGATATGATGAATTGTTAGGGATTTAAGTGAGATAGAACTATTTATGTATTGGCTATTCTGTTGTAGATAAGACCTGTAAAATTTTTTCCTGCATCCATAGAAAATTTTTTATTTCAAAGTGAACTGATCTGTGTTGAATCTCCGGTTATCTACTCCTCATCTTGTCTCCCGATGAACCGCTTTGATTTCCCACCTCTTGGTAGGTAGAAGGTAGAACATATACATTAAGACAAAATGTTTGACATGTTAGAAACAACAAATTTAGAAAAGATCTTTTTTTTTTGAGAAAAATATCACTGCCAATTATCATGTTACGTAAAGCTTAGATGAACATGTACGACTTTTGATATAGATTCCATGACATGTCGTGGTTGTCTTTGAATTCCTAATCAGGCTAAGAGTCCTTAGGGCGACTTTCAGACTTGTAACGATGTTTAGAGAAATTTTGAGGACACCCTCATAATTTGTGTCTCAGTTTAAATGTTGTAAGCGATCGATACTTATCAAAAGCAGCTTTGGAATTTTTAAGATCCTTCTCAAAAATTCTATCTCCGTTGAAATTTTAACATACTTTGAACTTCGATTTGTCGAATATGGACCTTCTTGTTTAGAATTTTTAAGTTCCTCTCAAAAATTCTATCCAAGTTTCCTTTATGGGAGTATGACCGAGCCGTTGTGGCGCCTACGTGTCCTATTGGAGCTGGATTTAGGTCAAATGTAGTTCCCCTCTTATGAGGTAGAGAAAACATAAAATTATATAAGAAAATGAATGAGGACAACATAGGCCACCTATGTATCTCATTCTGGAGAATTCAGGTGAAACGTAGTTCTAAAAAGGTAAAAAAAGGATAATAAAAGGGAGAAGGGGATGATCGAGTCCGACATACGCCGCCTATGCATCTCAGTCTTGAGAATTCAGGTCAAACGTAGTTCATTACAAAGGAGAATAATCTAATAACAAACATAGAAATGATTACAAGCAAATCATCCAATTATAGGATAAGAGATAAAAGAAAACTCTGAATATCCAGACATAGCATCTCTTGATAGCATATGAGTTGATCGTCAAGTTGTGGTGATGTGCTAGATCCTGACATATCATCACATGACCAGGTGAATACATTAATATACTCTTCAAAAGGTTGATGAGTCTTTCCTTCATGTCTCTATCAAATGAATATTGATTTTGACTTCTCTGGTGTTTTTGTCTTCTCAGATCTCAAGTTTCATGCTTGAGTTGTTTTAATTTTGACAAATGGTTCAGATGTCATGGTCTCTTCATCATACTCTTCGAACAATTCATCAATATTCACCTCATTTTGTTCATTCAGCTTGTTACATGACATAATATGGAAAGTTCTTAGAATTATTTTACTAAAATCATAAACAAATTTTGTTTAGATAGCGAAACTGAAATAAGCAAAGTTTCCTTAATAAAAGGAACTTTCAAGTGAAAGAAAGAAAGAAAGAGAAATTTTGGCATAGCCATAAGGCAATTTGCATTATTTCAAAATATTACGAGAGAATTAAAGCATAACAAAGTAAAAAATGATATAAAAGGTGGGCTTCGAGCCTCTTTGGATTACCAACAATTTTGAAGTAATATAAAAAGATGTCTTTGTTTATCGGAATGAACAAAGAATCAGAAGCAGAGTGTATGTCGAATTAATCATTTGCTCTCTCATCTTGGTGTCTTGTACTGTCTAGTGTCTCGATAAGCCCAGCACCATCTTCTTTGAACAAATTCTGGATTCCATCCCTTAGACCTTTGTCCTTCTCATGATTTTGCACTGGCAAACACTGATGTGAGTGAGGCAATAGTTATGGTAAAGTGCGATCGACCTTATTCTTCCTCTCACGCGTTGAAGTAGAAGATTGGTAAGGTGTGATAATTACAAATTCAGATTTCTCTATTTTTCTTGACGAGGTTATGGTTTCCTCACCATGGCCGGAGTTTGCTAGAATCACAGCTTTCTCCACACACCAAACTTCATTGAATTTCATCCTATTAATAGTCACCTGCTGATGAAGCAAAAGGTTACCGTTGACACTGGGAGTGACAGTCTGAAGAGTGACAATTCTTTGATTAATCAAGTCCTGAATTTTCTGCTTCAAGTTGATGCATATCACACCCAAATTCCCCATTAAGGCGAACTGGCACACGTTGCCAATAAGACCCAGGAGAACCAACTTGTTTGTATGCGCTTTCAATACATATCATAAGGAATTTATACATTCAACATGCCTTTAAGACGGTAGACAGTAATAACAAGCCAAAAGGAAATGTATATGGCTACGCCATTGGGGCCACGGTGTCTAAAGTAAGAAACATGACTACACTTTAATTTACATAGTCCATATACCCTCTAGAAAAGGAAAAGTATCTGATAAGGGTCAAGATAGGCCCCTCCTTGGCTAACTTTACAACACAAAAAAGATATAAGCTGTAGACACACAAAACTCCAAACCAATCTGGATCTTGGTAACAACAACTGGATATCCTCTACTCCTACTAGGGAGATCTACTAGCACCTGTACTTGCAGCATGAAATACAGGTCCCCCGTAAGGGACGTCAATATGAGATAATGTGCTGAATATATAAGGTAGGAAATACTATATATGAAGCAACAACTCAAATGAAACTATGCAATGGTGTAGGATAAGAGACCACCTTTCGATATATTGTGGGATCATATACTTTATGCTCTTTTTACTACTTTACCTTTACTGTATAGTCTATGCAAAGCAAGTAATACAAATGACCAACTGATCAGTGGTAAATCTATATCGGGATCAACCTTGGATAGGCTTTTTCTTTAACCCCTCAGGCTACCCCTCGTGATAGAATTGACCCTGGCTAGGTGATTTTTCCAGCCCTCTGGTTACTACCCATCAATAAGCAATATACTTTACTTTATCTTTCAATTGCCTTTGAGATGATTTTTTTTATGGTCGTAATATTGGAGTTGTAGGACTGTAGATACAACATATGACATGTAAATAATCATAAAAGACAACACACCATAATGAAAGGAGTAAGTTACACAAATAATGAAATACATAGGAGGTAGAACAACACATGAACTTTATTTAGTAGGACGAGTTAGTGTATCTTAGTCTCCAAGCATGTATGCAGATTTAAAGGTGATTATATATGGGAGTATACGAACATGTGAAAGAGTGGGGACACGGTTAATAGTTGTATCGGAGTTGATAAGTGACTTTATGTGCCAAGGAGGGATCTATGTTTCATGCCAAATAGTATGAACTCTTATGTAGCCTTACATACCTCGCTGTACAACCTTGCTATTACCTCGAGATAACCTTCCTTCCTCCAAATATTTATCTACAACATAGTAGGTGATAAAACTAGCATTAGCATCCAATAGATACATCTTGACAGCTCAATCTCATAAAAACAACATACGTGTAGCAAGTGTATATTTGTAAACCCGAGCGTATTCTTTCAACCTTTCCGCCTCTAATCGTATTTTCTAATACACATTCTCAGAAACATATAATTTGAAGCCTATTTTAGTGCCATAACTGTCTTACAATAGCCCACAAAGTATAATACATAACAATTCTACACAACATACAAATAGACGGCATAACACTATATCCCTTCGCTACATTTTAACGTCAATAATCGCGAACCTGTTTCAACTTTATGCAATCTATATCCAACATTCTTTTTTCACATAAAACCAGTCTTACAATAGACCATAATTATTCTCAAATTAGGTGAAGGTCGTGAAACAAAAATTTCCAATTATCAGCTCACAAGTTTCTTTTATGAGTACAATTAAGATATCCTACAATGTCATCTTTGCAGACTGTAATAGTGGTGAAGCAGCCTGGTTACATTACTATCAAACCAAATTTTGTTGAATACATAGGTATTACTTCATAATACAGCCAACCAAGAAGAGAAAAGCCTCTTAATTAACGTGAAAAGTGTACCACAATCCTTAGGATACATGCTGTCCAAAATTTTCAGCACATGTATAGTTAGCTTATTTCGTTGGTTTTTTAAACCAACCATACTAAGTGTATAAGTAGATTTATTTACCATTTAACTCAAGGTTCAGAGCTTCTTTAGGAATCCCTATAGGGTTGTGAGGCCTATTTTTCACACTTTGAAAGAGGGCAAAGAATAACCAAGAAAGCTTTTTTTTTTGTCCAAGTTGAAGTGATTTTAGGGGGCTGTCTTCACCCCTTTTTAAAAGACCTCTTGGATGACTTACTTTTTATTTCCTAGAATTATTATATTAAGTTGGTGATGCAACTTCTTGCTCCTTTCCCTTGGGCCTTAAGGGGCTCCAAATTGATGGGCCTTTGCTGCCCATTCCCCCCCTTCTCTCAGTTAGTTTTGGGCCCAAATTATCAAAGCAATTCGGATGTCTTTGGGATCTTTTAATATCATTCTTGGTTTGAAAATATAGTCCATTTATGATGCTTAAACATGGGCTAAAGTTACACCCTTAACATGGACTTTATTCCTAATCAGACTTAGACAAATTCGACGTCAGACCTCGTCTCCTTTTAGCTAGCAAATTTAAGCTAAGCAAGTAAGTGTCTCACCTACTAGCTTCCTAAGTCCTGCATGCACCTCAATTCTCTCACTTTGTTTAGGGTCATGATCTCCTCAATTTGACGCAAAATATATATACACTTGACCCTCTTAAGCATTAGACGTACATATCGCCCTATAACATGAGATTCAAGCACTTTTAAAAATGGGTACTAATTTGACCAAACCATATCATGTTTCATTTGCATAGTACTAATATTGTAAGATATGGGGTGTTACATCCTCCCCCCCTTAGGAACATTCGTCCTCGAATGTTAGCACAATTGGATAGTTTAACCAAGTTTAAACCTTTACTTACACAAACTTTTACTTTTGACAACACTAAGTACTCAATCATACGTACCTATTAGTGTCCTAATTCTTCATGTTGGACTTCCTCTTTAGCTTCAAATAAGTAAGGGTATTTTGATTTCATCGCGTCCTCAGCCTACCTTGTTATTTGTTCTGCTTACTGGTTTCTCCAAAGTACTTTCACTGAAGCTATTTCTTTATTCCTTAGCTTCTTAACTTGGCGATCTAGAATAGCAATAGGTACCTCTTCATATGTGAGATCTCCTATAACCTGCACATCCTTAATAGGAGTGATACAATATGGGTCATCTATGCATTTTCGAAGCATTGAGACATGAAAAATTGGATGAACCATTGAAATCTCTTGGGTTAGCTCTAGTTTATATGCAACCTGCCCGAACCTTTTAATAATATGATGTGGCCCTATGTAACATGGGCTCAGTTTTCCTTTCTTACCAAATCTCATAACCCCTTTCATTGGAGGCACCTTTAAAAATACCTAATCCCCTACTGAGAATTCCAGTCCTCTCCTCCTAGCATCCGCATATGATTTGTGATGACTTTGGGCTGTTTCTAGCCACTGTTGTATTATCTTAACTTTTTCCATGGCTGTTGTACTAGATCTGGCCTAAGCAATGTGGTTTCACCCACTTCAAATCATCCAATCGGCGACCTACATTTCCTTCCATACAAAGCTTCATAAGGTGCCATCTTTATACTCACGTGGTAGCTATTATTATAGGTAAATTCAATAAGTGACAAATGGTCCACCCAACTGCCTTTAAAGTCCAATCCACAAGCTTGCAACATATCTTCAAGTGTCTGAATGGTGCATTTCTCTTGACTGTCTGTTTGAGGGTGGAATGTTGTACTCAAATTCACTTGTGTCCCTAAACTCCTTTGGAAGGACATCCAAAACTTTGAAGTGAATTGAGCTCCTAGGTCAGATATAATGGAGATTGGGACTCCATATAGCCTGACAATCTCTTTGAGGTATAGCTTGGCATACTCTTCAGTTGTATAATCACTCTGACTGGCAAGAAATGCACTAACTTTATGAGCTTGTCAACTATTCATACTTTTGAAATGAGTGAGGCAACCCGGAAATAAAATCCATATTGATCATATCCCACTTCCATGTTGGAAGCTCTATACACTGCATATAACCTCCTGACTTTTGGTATTCTACTTTCACTTGTTGGCAATTTGGACATTGAGCCACAAATTTTGTAAGGTCCATTTTCATGCCTCCCCACCAAAACAAACCCTTCAGGTCATGGTACATTTTAGTTGATCCTGGATGGATGGAATATCAGGAATGATGGGCTTTTTCCATTATCCTCCTTCTTCAGCCATTAATATCAAGCACACATAATCTATTTTGGTAGGAAAGTAATCCATTTTGTGTAAGGTCAAAGCCTTTTATAATACCTTGACTCACCTTTTCTTTAAGCTATCGTTGAACAGGATCATCAAACTTTTTTTCTTTCACCTCCATTACCAATGAAGACTCCGTAGCATCATGCAAAAAAAGTCCTTCCTTTGAAGTCTCAAGAAGGCAGACTCCTAAACTAGCCAGTTGTCGTAGATCCTTAGCCACTCCTAAACTTACCATGGACTGGTCACTAGTATTCATGATTGCCTTACGACTCAGAGCATTGGCTACCATATTTGTTTTCCCAAGTGGTAAAGTATATAATCCTTTATTAGCTTTAGCCATCTCCGCTGCCTTATGTTTAGGTCTTTTTGCTCTAAAGATGTATTGTTAGCTCTTACGATCAGTATATATGTCAACGTGAACCCCATGCAAATAATGGTGCCATATTCTCAGAGCAAACAAAATCGCTGCTAG
>JAOTQR010115987.1:0-24886 GCA_025774065.1 Solanum ossicruentum | reverse complement strand
TGTGTGTTTGTAAAAGAGGCATAAGTCTTATCAAAATATAACCATGCATACTTAGGCTTAAAGGCCAAACCACATTTCATAATCATGCATAGTTAGGATAAAAAGCCAAAACATTCTTCATGTCATACTTTCATGCATAGGAATAGCTCCTTTGAGCACCTTCATGAGAAAGGAGTATGGACACTTTGGGATAGTCCACCCTGCCTCCAACCATAATTGGTGCTCCATAAATATAGTAGTGTAAACACCAGTAATTGCTCAAAGATCCATAATCATCGACATTAATGTGATCACGTTCTTGTCATAACCACACTTTTATTGAAAATATAATCATCATCATAATTGGAACTTATCCCACATCATAAACTTCATGAAAACCACAGTCATGTATGCGTATGCCATGAATGAGTTGAGAATAGCATGGGCAGTAGAGATTCAATCATAAATCAACAATACAATATGAAATTCAAGAAAAATCATAAATAAATCTACATTAAAATCACAATATAGACTACCCATGCATAAAACAAACTTTAAAAGGGACAATGCATATACAAATCAACATAATACTCATGCAATTCAACATATTAGGGCTTAGATCACTTTAAATCAACAATAAAACATAACTCATATCTCAATTGAATTGAATAAACAATAATCTTAAAAACCCATAATTATAGTGAGCTAATTTCATAAAAATACAAGTAAAAGAGCTTGGGGTCTTCATGGTTTAAAGGGGCCATGAATCAACTCCCACATACCTTAGATAACCAAGAAGTAACAAGAATAATTTGATGAAGAAAAGATCATTTCCGTGATCTCTAAGCGAAGTCTTCACTAGAGTCTTTGAGAGGAGTTCGCAAGAGAGCTTGAATATAATTCTAAGTGTGAGAATAAATTTGACTGAGAGAAGAAGAGTATAGGTCATTTGACTATATTTAGATAGAATAGAAAGTCATAATAGACCCTTAGAAGTATCCAAAATTACAAGAATGCCATTAAATGAAATGGATACAAAAATGTCGCCAAGGGTTCTATATGGAAGGCATACGGTTCGTACCAAGTCATATAGTCCGTGTGCCCCTTCTATGATATGACACTTAGAAAAACTTCCACTAATGAAGGTCCGAGACAGTAATTCCATACTTACAAAAATTAGCGTGCGACACCCATAAGGACCATGTCGCCTCTCGTGAAGCCCCACTTAGAAAAATTCTCCAACAACAAAGTTTCAAGATAGTGATCCCATACTTAGAAAATTTTCTCTCTGATGCCCATACGGAAGGCCTCACGGACCATAAAGGGGGTATACGGCCTGTGAGAGGTTCATGTGTGATAAGACTTAGCCAGAATGTGGTTCTCAAGGCCAAGGCTCAATCACACAAGCCACCACATAGTCCATAAAGTGCCACACTAACCGTGTGGGGTTTATGTGGTGCGTGCCTTTCGCTTAATCTCCAAGTTAAGGCCAAACACTTGTTACATAAGGCCAAGGGTCACCTTAAGGCCCCTCCACATGGCCCGTGGTGAGTCACACAAATCATGGAGGTGCCTATGGGGTGTCTTCTTAGTCAAAAACTTTTTGGAACAAAAATCTAAGCATCGTTAAGGTCATACCAAGTCCAGCTCCTTACGTTATCTCCCCTTTGGGAACATTCGTCCTCGGCTGTGCTAGATCAAGGCTCGAAAGGCTTGACTTAGAACAATAATCATCTAACCATAAGATACAATGCATATTTCATCACTTGAAAATCATAAATTCATTAAAACTCATATCAAAAGTGTCTTTATATCATTCAAAACATACTTAAATCATTTTCTTGCACATATATGAATGTCATGAAATACAAGAATGAAAGAATTAGGACCACTTGGAATATGGAAGAACCTAATACCTTAGGCTTGAGTAGATTGGAAAAGATAGGGATATCATTTTATCATGTCTGACTCCAACTCCCATGTAGCACTCTCCACATGTTGATTTCTCCAAATCACCTTAACTGAAGACACACTTTGTTCTCAAGATGCTTTACTTGTTTATCCAAGATCTCAACTAGGACTTTCTCATAAGACAAGTTCTCCTCAACCTCAACACCTTTAAGACAAACAGTAGTAGGATCACTAATCAATTTTCTCAACATAGACACATGGAAAACCGGTTGAATAGAACCCAAATCCAATCTATAGGCCATATTCCCAACCTGTCCAACAATCTTATAAAGACCTACATCGGGGGTTAACTTACCCTTCTTACTAAAACACATTACACTCTTCATGGGTGAAACCTTCACATACACTGAATCACCAACATGAAAGTCAAGATCCCTCTTCTTCACATCCGAATAAGACTTTTGGAGACTTTGAGTCATTTTCAACCTCTCCCTAATCAACTTCATCTTTTCCATAACCTCCAACACCAAATCTAGGTCGATCAAAGACATCTGTCCCAATTCAAACCAACCCACCAGAGATCTACATCTCCTACCATACAAAACCTCAAGCAAAGCTATACCAATGCTAGCTTGGAAACTATTGTTATAAGCAAACTCCATGAGTGGTGTATGATCATCCCAACTACCCTTAAACTTCAACACAAAAGCCCTCACATGTCATTTGAAGTTTGAATTATCCTCTCAACTTGTCCATCGGTTTAAGGATGAAAAGCATTACTTAACTTCACCTTGGTACCAAGTCCTCTTTGAAATGACCGCCAAAAGTGAGAAGTAAATTGGGTGCCACGATCTGATATGATAGATCTAGGCATACCATGCAACCTAACCAACTCTTGGATATACAACTTTGCATAATCTTTGGCACTAAAGGTAGTCTTGACCGGTAGGAAATAAGCCGATTTAGTTATCTGATCAACAATAACCCCAATTGAATCAAACTGCTTTCTGGTTCGAGGAAAACCAACCACAAAATCTATGTTCACATCTTACCATTTCCAAGTAGGAATCTCAATATCTTGAGCCAAACCACTGGGCCTTTGGTTCTCTACCTTCAAATGTAAACAATAAGGACATTCAGATATAAACTTGGCTATATCTTCCTTCACACCATGCCACGAATACACTTTCCTTAAATCTCTATACATCTTGGTAGATCCTAGGTGAATGGAATAATGAGAGTTATGGGTTTCACTCATAATCATCATAAGATCATCAACATTTGAGATACATAATCGGTCTTTGTACTGAAGTACACCATCTTCCCCTTGGGAGAAAACCACTATCTTCTTTGTGGCAATCAACTTCTTTAACTCAACCTATGATGGGTCTAAATCTTTCTTAGCCTTGACATCAACAACCACACAAGATTCAACCCTATTCTGAACATGAATATCACCATCATTAGAGCCGCCCAACCTAGCACCTAACCTAGCCAAACAGTGAACATCTTTTGCCAACACTTTCTTCCCTTCATCAACATAAGATACACTCCCTATAGATAGTCTACTAAGAGTACCGGCTACAACATTTGCCATGCAAAGATGATATTGAACACTCATGTCATAGTCCTTAAGGAGTTCCAACCACCTCCTTTGCCTCAAGTTAAGATCCTTTTGAGTAGACACATATTGCAAACTCTTGTGATCAGTGAAAATATCAACATGAACTCCATATAAATAATGTCTCCAAATCATCAAAGCAAACACCACAGCCGCTTACTCAAGATCATGAGCCGGGTAATTACACTCATGCACCTTTAGTTGCTTTGATGCATAATCTATCACCTTATTATGTTGTATAAGCACACAACACACCTAATGAAAGAAGCATCACAATATACCACAAACCCATCCAAGCCATCTGATAGAGTCAAAACAAGAGCCAATGTAAGCCAATATTGTAAAGTCTAAAAACTCTTCTCACATTCATCTGGGATACAAACTTGGCCTTCTTTTGGGTCAACTTAGTCAATGGAGATGTAATAGATGAGACACCTTCAATGAACGTTCTATAATACCCATCCAACCTTGGAAGCTTCGAATATTCGAAGGAGTCAATGGTCTAGGCCAATTCTTCACGACTTCAGTCTTCTTTCGATCCATCTTAACACCATCACTAGATACTACATGACCAAGAGAAGCTACTTCATCCAACCAAAACTCACATTTATTGAATTTAGCATATAATTGCTTCTCCTTCAAAGTTTGAAGAACCAATCTCAAATAATCCATATGCTCCTGCTCACTTTAGGAATAAATAAGGATATCATCGATGAAGATAACTATAAAACTGTCAAAGAATAGCTTGAACACCCGATTCGTAAGATCCATAAACACGGCCAGAGCATTAGTCAAACCAAATAACATCACCACAAATACAAAATGCTCATATCGAGTCCAATAAGACATTTTAGGAATGTCACATTCCCTAACCTACAATTGATGTTAACCGGAACAGAGATTAATGTTTGAGAAATGGGTGGCCCCTTGAAGTTGATCAAACAAGTTATCAACTCCTAGCAATAGATATTTATCCTTGTTGGTTACCTTATTCAATTGCCTATAATCAATGCACATCTGAAGAGAGCCATCATTCTTTTTTACAAATAACCCCAGAGAACCCCATGGAGATATACTTGGCCTAATAAAGTCTTTCTCGAACAAGTCCTTCAACTGATCCTTCAACTTGTTCAACTCATCCAATGCCATAAGAAAAGGAGGAATAGAGATAGGTTGCGTATCCAAGAAAAGCTCTATGGTAAATTCTACATACCTTTTGGGAGGAATACTGGGAAAATCTTCGGGAAACACATCTGGAAACTCATTCACCATCAGAACTGATTCAAGAGTAGGTGACTCAGATTCCATGTCTTTAACCCTCACAATAAGATAAATACACCCCTTAGAAATCATGTTTCAAGCAAATCGTGTTTCAAGCCTTAAGGTAGGAAATAAATTGACCTTTAATAGTAGAGTTACTACCATTCTATTCAAGAATGGGCTCATCCGGAAGTTGAAACTTGGCCTTTCGAGTTCTACAATCTTTAGAGACATAAGAAGCATGCAATCAATTCATCCCAAGAATAACATCAAAATAAAACATCTCAAGTTCCAAAAGATCACATGGGAAGAGTTTATGCAACATAAATATAGGACAACAACGATAGACTCTTTGGGCAACAACGGACTCACCCACGCGAGTATAAACCAAAAAAGGCTACCTTAGAATTTTTGGGCTCAATCCAAACTTAATAGCCAAAAGAGGATCACAAAAGATAAATTTGCACCTAGATCAAGCAAAACATAAACATCAAAATCAAAGACTTTCAACAAACCATTCACAATATCCAGAACTTCCTGCACTTCCTATTGAGCATGCAAAGCATAGAACCTGTTGTTTCTGGGGCATCACATTGTGGAGCTCTTCATTAGACTTGATTAACTTGAGCTATTTGACCCTTCTTTGGTGCCTTTGGGCAATCAGCAAGCTTATAGCCTGTCTCACCACACCCAAAGCAAACACTCGAACCCCATAAGCACTTTTCGGAGTGAACCTTCCCATACTTGTCACATCGTGGAGGCAATGGTCCACCTTCAACATATGCCTTGGGAGGAGGCACCCTAGCATTAAAAACCTTCCATTAGAACCTTATCCCTATTGGAAACAACCATAACCACCACCACCACTCTTGGAGTTGGAGAACCTACCATCATAACGGGCCCTCTTGGAATTATTCACCCTACCAGAATTATTCACCCTCTTCTCTTTGAGCTTTTCACCCTAAATCCATTCATAATATATCAAGAGCCTGGAGATGTACATATCCTGAATAAGTATAGCCGTACAACATTCTTTCACTACCAAATCAGATATCAGAAAAATAAACTTGTGCATTCTTGCATGAGGGTCATCCACTAGCATAGGAGCATACTTGGAGAGCTTTGTGAACTTGAGGGCATAGTCCCCAAACACATACCACCTTGCTTGAGGTTGGTAAATTCTGTCATCTTAGCTTCTCTATGCTCAAGAGGGAAGAAATGATCCAGTAATGCAAACTTGAACTCTTCCAAATTAACAACATTACTACAAATGCTCTCCATCAACGATTGAGTGTACCATACTTGAGCCACATCTTTCAACTGATAAGTAGCTAACTCAGCCTTCTCCTTAGGAGTTACCCCCATAATGGTTAACACCTTAGTGAGCTCATCAATGAAGTCCTGAGCATCATCATCAGCCTTTGACCCATAAAACTCTGGAGGATTCATCCGAGTGAAGTCTCTCACTCTAGAAGCCAGAGCGGGATCATATGGAGGAAAATTAGCTTGCCTAGTTTGAGTAGTCACCACTTGGGCAAGCATGATAATAGCAGTATGAAATTCACCATTAGTGATAGGCTCTTCCATAGGCCCATGAGAAACTTAGTCCTTATTACCCTGGGTCGGTCTTGGTAGAGGAGCTTTTCATGGAGGCATCTTCTTTAATATATCAAGGACATTATTAGGATTACAAAACCATAATATATGGTCTAAAGCACAACATAAGACATGAAAATTTGAGGAAATTCCTAGAATGCCATCATAGCCTCCCACTCATAGGCATGTTGTACTTTACACCCATTAATAGGACTCTACTCGATGCAGCATGTTGGATTCTAAGGATCATTTATAAGCCTAGTGCTCTGATACCAAATTGCCAAGACTTGAACCTAGGGTCTAGGAATGACATGGCGAATAGGAACCCGATAGTCCCCACACAAGCCTCATAACATCCGTAAGTGCATATGAAATAGTAAACACATAGTACTAAGAGATGAAAAAGTAGGACTCATGCTATGGGGATTTCATAGGGACAGGGATTAACATGGATTCACATAACACAAAGAATTAAGGGGCAAGCAAGTATAACTACTGGTATTGGGAGAAAGCGGGTCTTAGGATCTTTTACATCATAATCTGAATTCATGTCATCATACTCATAAACAATCCCTAATAACCATATCTAATAGGTAGCCATAATCATAATCTCCTAATACAACACATAGCATATATCCATATAAGAGTCTGTAAGATGTCCAATAATGCCTCAAGTCATAAGATAAGATGGGGGCCAAGACATGTCCCGGATCATCCTCAAGGTAAATAACATAAAAGAAAGCAACATAGGGAAAAGGTTTGGTGGCTTGTCCTTTGAAGATAGGACTCACCACAACAAGTGTCTCAAATTCGATCTCCCTATCAAATGGTAGATGAAGGTAGTTTTTGGTCCCTACATGGTAAGATCATCTAGGTAAAAGTATGTATTAACACATTGGAATATACAAGGTATGCGGGCATGTAATGCATATAAACTCATTAAACTTGCATTCAATGTTAGATGACAAGGGCATATATATAGAAAGAAACATATCTTAAAGGGAACAATAATATATCAATATGGCATGAGTTGTATGATGCATGAATATGAAAATACTTTGCATAAAAGGGGATGGGACCTTAACTGACATAAGACCAAGTGAGCTGTAACTTGGAACTCTGTCGTCTACTCCACAACTGATAAAGAGGTGACCTAATTGCCAAAGGTTGATCCACAATAATTCGTTATCAACAAAGGGGTATAAAAATATACATAACCTATGTTAGGCACATAGTTCAAAAGAAAAAAGTATGGACCCTTGGGGATAGCCCACCCTATCTCTAATCCCATCGGTGCTAAGTTATCATCCTAATGTAGGTGCAGGTGACCATTCTCCTTATACTCGTGCCTAGATCCAGGCTCCTTGTAGATCCAGATTAGGTGAGACCTCATTCTTCGAGGACGGAGTGTATCTTCTAGCTTTATGTCATGTATTTGAGACAATCATTTTACTTTATGTTGAGTCTCAGACAGGACCTGTCTAAGCCCCTGTCCATGTTCATTATTTAGATGCATTATTGGACAAATTATATTTGGTTTCAGACTAATATCTCCTTATGACTCATATATTGCCTCTAACTCTTATTCTTTGGTCTATGTTATGTATTAGGTTTTATTATGTTATTTCCTTCTTACTTATGTTGTATGCTTATGTTATGCTAAGGAGGTTTAGGGTTTCTAGGGGGATCTCATTCGTTGTGTTACAACTAGGAGCAAGGCTTGGGTCGTGACACTCACCATGCCTCTTAGCATTCATTTGGTCATCTCATAGGTAACGAACAAATAAACATAAGCAAAAACTAAGGCTAGGGGCTAAGGGAAAATAGCATATGATAGGGTAAATACATTGATCCACAAGTATATTACACTTTTGTCCAATAGTACCTCTAGATACTAGATATAAATAGGGGTTAAGACATGGCCAAAGCATACCCTTACAGAAATACTAAAAGAGTCTATAAGTTCAAACCATAAGAAGCTATAAAAGGGAATAGGTTTGTCCTCGAAGCATGAGGACTCTCCAATAAGTCTTCAGCAACAACTCAATCAACTATGAGTGTGACGAGGAGGAGAATCACTTGTCCCTACATTATTAGCTAATTTAGGCATAGAGTAGGCATTAGTACTTTGAATGTGCTAAGTATGTGAGATGAAAATCAATGGAAGAAAGTTATAGATATCATAATAAGCAATATGTATATCATAAGGAAGAATAAGATCACATGTAGAGATGAATGATAAATACATTTAAACCATAATTGAAGGATCATAAACATCATAAGACATCATACATATATGGGAAAGGATAATAATAGACACTAAGACAATATGAGATATATGTTGTGCTATCAAAATACAACACATTTGATGCCTAAAATAAGGGATTTTGTGAGTTCTTAATGCAACGATTTATTATTTCAATGTGTTTTGTGTCTTTTTTGCAGAAAAGTTAGGTTGGCATGATTTTGAAGAAACGTTGCAGTTTTTTTTAACCTTAGGACATACGAGCACACTTACGAGTCATAGTCCAAGCTACCAGTCGTAGGGTGTGTCATTTCATGAATCAGAGACCAAAAATATATAAATCTGCTAAGTGGAGGTCATCCCTACGAGGCCATTCTACAAGTCATAAGTTTCACTATGACTCATATAGGTGGACTCGTAGCAGGAATCAGAGAGCCAAAATGTTACACCAAAAAATGAACCAAGACTATGAGAGGAACATAGAGTCGTACCTCAAGCAATGACTCATACCAGTCTAGTCCAAGATGCCAAGAAGTTGATATGAGACCCCGACTAGGACTGGTAGGTCATCCTATGAGTCGTACTAGTGAGACTTATCAACTACCAGCTGTCTTTTTTGTGTAAATTCTAGGGTTATTTTTTAAATATTATATATAGTTTAAGTTAGGTTTTTAGAGAGAGAGGGACCAGGAGACATTGGAGAATCACCTTTTGAATCTTTTCTTAGTTTTTTAGAGTAGTTTATTGTTCTCTCTTGGAAAACCCATTCTGGGGATTGTAAATCTTGCTTTGTACTCATTGTTGATCAATCAAGCTTGTGGGTTTGCAACTTGTGGTGCCTACTTTTCACATTATTATTGGTAAAACTCTCATTGTATGTGCATTTTTGCTTGTTTTGCCTTAGCCATGAGTAGCTAAGCACCCACAACTTGGGGTTTTGGGAAACATAGGTAGTTGACTTGAGATAACCTAGGTTTATTGCATTTCTATGATTGGAGTTTGCATGTATTGTCTATTTTCCTTCATTATGATTGATGTTAGGTGGTAGCCAACACCAAACCCCACCTACTATCACGATCCCAACCAAGGTAGTGAGGAATCAGAAAAGTGAACTAGATGACAACGTTCGATCAATTTCTTCTCATCTAATCAACCGAACCTAACCAAGGAGAGGTTGACTGGGAAAATTGGTAAAGGTTATTTGGCACACCATGGTTGCTAACCAAGCGCCATGGTGAAATTTAACCTTTACCTTCACAAGAAGGCTGGAAGAACCAAGTTACCATCCTGCATGCTAATCTTCAATTGTGGTTATGTTACCTAGGGTAATCGAGTCAACGAACCATCGGGAACACAATTCCCAAGTTGTCCCTAAAATTGAGTGTTTTCCTGCATAGTAGTATAGTCATAATTTTACTTTTGTTTTTTAATCACAAACTCCCCCCCCCCAATTTAGAGATGTTAGTTATTGATGCTTGAAACGATTAGTAGTTAAGTCTTATAGTCAAGCCATGTATTCTCTGTGAATTCAACCCTGACCTTTGGTTAGGGTAATTGCTGATAACGATCAATTTCTTATAGGAGCATGAACATTCAGACGATAAATAATATTGTTGTAAAAAATTATGGCGCCGTTGCCGGGGAATACGACTAGGTTTTGATTTGATTTTACTATTAGTTAGTTCTAGTATTGATTTCTAGAGTCTCGTGTATTTTACTTTTGTTTTTGTTGTTTGATTTTATTTTTAGGGTGTACAAGGTTGTATGCCCAACACAAGGAGCCAAGGCAATCCCTTAGCTCCACTCAATTTGGAGATCCATCGACTACCAAGAAAAATGGCTCAAGTGAATGAGGATATCGAGGTTGAGGAGGATATATATACGAATGAGGACAGAGGAAGAGAGGAGAATCCACAATAAAAGGGTAACAGGCCACAACTTAGGGACTTCAATGAAAATGCTTATGGATGGAATGAATATCTATTGAACACTATGGCTATGCCATAGTACTGCCTCTTTTATTGGCAGATACTAAGTTCATAGTGTCAAGTGGATTGCTCCAAATGCTCCAAAACCGCAGACTATTCACAGGGCTTCTTTCGGAGGATCCCCACCGTCATCTTCAAAATGTGGTGTTTGTTTGTAACAGTGTCATGGGGACATAAAACCTTTCTCTTGGTGATGTTGGTTTAAGAGTGCTTCCATTGTCATTGACTAGAAATGCAATTGTAAGGTTGTTTGAGCTTCCTCTAGGTACTATCACAAGTTGAGCTGAGCTTCAGATAGTATTCCTTGAAGGATATTTCCCAAGATCTAAGTTGAAGCTCAAGGACCAAATCGATAACTTTGAGCAATTGTCAGGTGATTATATTAGCACAACATGGAAGAGGTTTACTAAATGCTTGAGGATGGTCCCTGATCACAAAATTGTTGATGATGCCTTGGTTGAGATTTTCTATTAGGAACTTGACGAGAACAGTCAAGCTTGCACCGACACAATTATGGGAGGCATGTTCTTAGACCATCCTTTTGCATTAATAGTTGCAAGGATGGAGTAGGTGGTCAAAACAAATTGAGCATGGGGCCAACGAGAGCAAGGTATGATGAAGCCTTCTTGTGCGGTCAACACCAACAATGAGCAAGCAAAGATGAATGAAGAGATCATAGAATAACTTGCTCAACTTCGCACAAGTATGGACTTGGTTTTAAAGTAAAACCCAGCAAGTGTCAAAGCAGTCACTCACCATCCTCCAAAGGCTCCTATCTATGATGATCCATTCTTTGTTGAGGATGCATGTTTTGTAAGCAACCAAGTGGTGGGTTTCCGAAACAACCCCCAAGGATCATATTCGGACAATTGGAGGCAAAGTTTAGGGAATAAAAGTTAGAACCTCAACCATGATGGGATGTATGTGAATGGTCCCTATGTGCCTCATCACAATCGTGATGTCGGGTCAAGTAACTCCAGGATTGAAGCAATGTTCAAAAAGTTGTTGAAGCGAGCCGACAACTAAGATGAGACTTTAAAGGGAATGAAAATAGATATTTCAAGTACTAACCAAAAATAGAGTCTCACTCGATGGCCATTAAGCAACTAGAACAACAAAACTCGGGCAAGTTTCTTCACAATTGAACCAATGCCAAAAGGCCACCCTACCAAGCAATACGGTTCAAAACACAAAGAATGAAGGGCATTGCATGGCGGTGATGACTAGGAGTGGAAAGAGCACTGTAGATCCCCTTATGCCAGTAATTGTGGATGAAGTTGGGGAGAAGTGTCTTAGTGGTAAAGTTGTAGTTGAGGGAGAAGATCCGAAGGTTGTTGGGATGCAACAAGAAGAGGTGATGGAGCATAAGAAATTAAAATCAATTCCCAAACCCCCTCCCCCTTTCCCTCAAAGGATTAAGGAAAAGGAAGATGAAGGAAAATTCAAACACTTTCTCTCGATATTGAAGCAACTCTCCATCAGCATTCCCCTTCTAGAGGCCTTAGGGAAAATGCCTGGGTATGCCAAGTACATGAAGGATTTGGTCATCAAGAAACGCACTTTGAGCTAAGAGTTTTCACAAGAACTCCAACAATGTAGTGTTATTATGACCAAATTCCTTGTGCAAATATGAGAGGACGCCGGCGCATTTACCATCCCTAGCACCATTGGTGATGTTGAGATTGAAAGAGCATTATGTGACTTAGGAGTGAACATCAACTTAATGCCTCTTGTTTTATTCAAAAAGCTTGGCCTTGCTACTCCTACCCCGGTAAGAATGAGGTTTCTTATGGCGGATCGGACCATTAAAAAGCTAGAGGGAATCCTTTTGGATGTACTTGTTAAAAGTTGATAAATTCATCTTTCCAGCACATTTCGTGATCCTTGACTGTGAAGTTGATTTTGAGGTGCCTATCATCTTGGGGAGACGATTTCTAGCCACTGGGAGAGCCCTAGTGGATATGGATTAAGGTCAACTGCAATTTAGGGTAAATGATGTTGAAGTCATGTTTGATATTCACCAATATATGAAACATCTGAATGAGTGAAAGAGTGAGGTGTGGACCCTCAGTAATAGTTGATTAAGAAAGATGATAAAGTCGAGCCACGACATTAAACAAGATGCTCCTTGGGAGGCAACCCAAGAATTATTGATAATTGATGGTTTGTTTTAAGTGTTTTTGGTTGTTGAGATTCTTAGATAGAAATTGATAGTTTGTTTTTATGTTAAAAGAAATTGGTGTAGTTGTACTATTTTGGGAATTTTTATGTTTTGAGATTTGATTTGCAGGTGAAAATACAAGAACTAAGGATCGGAAAAATGGGACTTGGAGCAGCCTCTACGATCAATCCTATGAGTCATAGTCGTCACTACGACTCATAGTCATGCCTCGTTGAGGGAATATGTAAGTATCAGAAGTTGTCACATGCACTACGAGGCAACATTATGACTCGTATGACCCCCTACGAGTTGTAAGTGGGGTACATAGTGTCCAAGTATGGATTCTGAATTTTTGCAAGTGTTAGTTTGCTACGAGACCGAGACCTATGTTTCATAGCCCCGATCAATAGACTTTAAAAATTCTGACGCGGTTGATTTATATAAGGGGTCAAAATAAAATTTGACCCCTAATTTTAATTCTACACCCTAATTCTGGCAACCCATCCCTAAATCTACTCCATATTTCACTTTTCTGACAATAATCCTAGCTACCAAGGTCATTTTCCAGCAAAGATTCAGGCGAGGTCGTTATTCTTTGGGTTTTCAACGTTGTTTTGAATTTCCTTTACTCTAGTTTACTTCCCCAATCGATCGGTAAGCTCCATGGTTAAATTTTGCAAATTTTTGTGGTGTGTTTTTCTCTATACGAGTGTGTGCTTGGTTTAATCATGTTAAATCACACCATATAGTGATTATTGAACTACACTTGTAACCTAGGATTTTTAGGCTTTGAAGAGTTGAGTTTTCAATAGAATCATGTTGAAATTCTTGAATGGGTGATGGTGAATGCGAAAGTTATAATTCATGGGATGTATTGTGTGATTGTTGCCCACTCATGGTCTAAATTATTGTCGAAATAGGAATTTAGGAGGTGTGGGTGTAATGGTTATGCTTTAACTTGTGGGATTTGTTTGAATTGATTTTTTTGGAATTATTTATAGTTGTCAAATGTGAGTTTGGAAAGTATATTGTTGTCGGAGTGCTTGACGTAGTGTGGAACTAGTTTTGACTCTTAGGGATGATGGTCGTCTTTAATTTCTAATGTTAATATGGACTTGATTATGTGACAAGTATTTGATATTGTTATTTTGTGCCAAGTATGTTGAATTGTGTGTTTGATTTGTTGCTTTACTTGGGAAAATGTTAGGCACTATAGATGTCTTCGGCAGTCAGCTACGAGGCACTCCTACGACTTGTAAGTCCCTATACGAGACGTAGTGGTCCCTCATAGCAAGCATCAATCATATGTGGTTCCTTCAAGTTTCATATGAGGCTCATATACAACCCGTAGTGCCTGCTAACACTCGTAGTGAGGGTCTCGTAAGCTTATCTGAGTTCTAAAAATGGGTACGAGCCCAGCCTATGACTCATAGGTCACTCTACGAGTCGTAACTGTCTCGTATCTGAGATCAGAAAGCATTTTTGAAGGCATAGTGATTCTATGATGCTAGTATACAACTCGTAGGTCAGGCTACGAGTCATAACTTCACTAGTATCTGCAAAACTGCAGTTGCATAAGTGAATATCTACTTTTGATTTGCTTTTTTCTCTTATTCTTTGTTATGTGTTGTAATGGATCAAACATCTTGAACTTATATGTTGCTATTTGGTTGGTTTGCAAATAAAATGCTCCCAAAAGACAACGGGCAATTCAAACTCTCCAACAGAGGTTGACGAATGAATCTTCTGAGACTGAGCAATCCGAGGGCTCTGTGGAAATCCAAATAGTCAGGGTAGACCCTAAGGCCAATAGACCCTAGACCCGAGCGCTTGCAGCACAAACGCCCATGGAAGTTAGCAGTTCCTCCTAGTCTAAAGAGGAGGAACAACAGGATAACGAGAACGGGTCGGATAGCATCCTACCTCAAATGACCCCCTCACACTCAGGTTTAGAGTCCAAGTTAGAAAGTACTTCTCAGCAGGAGGAATCCCAATCTCAAGCCCTGGCTGATCCCAGATGGTGTGTTGCGGGCATGAAAGAAATATAAGACCACTGGTTGGAGCCTAAGGGGCAAGGCAAACCTGTCCACCAGTTTCATGAGGAGTCCAGATTAAATGCCTTCAGATTAGACAGAGTGTCCTAGATTGGATGCTGGGTTAGATGAGCATGGACTATGCAGCTACGCAAATATGGTCCTTACGTAGTCCGTGAGTTATATGTGGTGTATCTTGCTACACTCTGCTGAGGGTTGCTGAAGAATAAGAAGTTGATTGAGCAGTCGAGGCTATGGGTTGTGACAGTCCAGGGGAGGAAAGTTGATAACTTGGAGGAGACGATCCGACCAGTGCAGTTTGGGCCCATTTATAGAGTGCCTCAGTCTATCGCGAAGTACGATAGTCGTATTAATAAAATGAGAAGAGTGGTGACTGGAAAAGTCATTGGGGCCTGGATAGAGCTGCTACAATGTATAGCCAGCCAAATTTGCGAGGCGGATGTCGAGCTAACGTGGGTCACAATCCATGCAGATCCTATAGTTAAAGCCCACCTCTCATTTCGAGCCAAGTTTTGGTGGTCTATTATCCATTGGCGTATTAGGCCAACCTTCATGGATAAAGTGATCACCCTTGAGAGAGTCGTATCATTGGCCAGCATTCTAGCTAGCTATGCTATAGATTGGGCCTCGATCATTTTAGAGCAGAGTCACGAGGCTGCAGCTCAGACAAACACCTCACTGTCATTTCTAGTTCTGATCCATCGACTATGCAGTATAGCAGGTACTTCTATCGACCCTCTGGGACCCCTATGTAGAGGCCACATGCACTATGGATCCTAGCCTGATAAAGGCTGATGAGAACCCGGTGGCCTTGCCACGAGCAGCTCCTCCAGCTATCCCAGAGTTACTCCCGGTAGAGCCTCAAGTTCCAAGTTCACCTCCAACTACTACCGGCACTACTCTGGCTACTGTAGAGCTTACACCAATGGTGAGATCGAGTCTACACCATCCTCTAGCACTCCATCACCAGCAACATCTACTTTACAAGTTGACCCTCTTTTCCTTATTGTTGCTTTTTAGGCTTTATTACGTCGTGTGGATGTACCCAAGGGCAGGCTATGTGAGTTATCAGCAAGTGTCCAGCCATTAATTGATCAGACTATTAGGGACTCTAAGGAGAGAATGAAGACATCCACCCGAGACTTAGTTGATGAAAGAGTCTAAGTAGTGGATGCCCAGACCGATGTATTTGAGACTAGAGTCGACAAGAGGCTTTAGGGAGCTAGGCTTGCCAATGCGAGCACGGTTACTGATGAGTTGGCCAAGTTTAAGGACAACTTATTACAGATGTTGGAAGCCCCTATTCCAGCCCCAGAGGTAGTACTGATAGGTGATGAGGCATTTGATTGGCTCACCAACCGCCCGAACGTCCATGGAAAGAGGCCCCTTGAGCATAGTGATGACCTAGAACTGACCCTAAAGAAGCTGAGACAGGAGGAGGAGCCCATACCTGAGGAGGTGGTGCAGCAGTCATTATTGTTGGTGGCTATTCAAAGAGATTGAGCACTGTACACCCCACATTGAGAGGGTATTTCTGTTACTGCTGCAGAGGAGTTGATGCCCAAGGACCCCACAGACCAGCCAAAGACTGGTGCTTGATACACCATGATGTTTGACTTCTTTTGACCCCAGTTCTTATTTTGTCATGTTGGATAATTTGTTATATTATTAGACAATCTTTTTATTATGTTGGTTTTTTGATGTATTTAAATATTTTTAGTTTGGATCTTTATTTTGGATAATAGTTTCTAAATTATGATTTTTGATGTATATGTATCTATCTTTTGTTTTTGTATTTCTGTACTTTATGTGTTATTACTTTGAGGAAAACGTATCCTGTTTTAGTTTGTTGTGGGAAGTTATGGATTACGATGAAGTCTGAGTAGCCTTAAGTCTATAACTTCCCTTATTTTTGATCCCAAGGTTTTCTTTCCATACTTCTTTTTCCTTGTGGATGTTTGATTTTCTGTTGAACTGGCATGTTTAGGTAGTGAAGATAATGTGTAAATTCATAGTAGTGTTATCTATTGGCATATGCATAATTTTTAGATTTGTTTTAAAAAGTTTTGATGAAAAATTGGGTACCCTCAAAATTTTTGAGGTTATTATGATTGATTCATTCATACATTTTTTAGTATCTAACAATATTTGTTCTGATATTGTGAAGGTAAGCTGAGACTGAAAACATGACCTATGAGTCTATACTTGATTGTGGATGCAATTACCATTGTGTGTTGTCAGCTTATTTTACTGCATTCATGCCTCTTTCATGGACCCATAACTTGCCTTGTTACTCTAAGATTGGGTTGGTGATGTGGTGGACATGGAAAGGATCTTAGGACTTTGTTCCTTGAGTGAACCCACTTTTAGCCTAAATAACCCACCAAATGTGTGAGTGAATCCCTTGTTCCAAACTTTTGAGCTTCTCACATACTCATTCTTTCTTGATACCTTGCTAGCTTAACCTTGTTTGATAAAATACCTTTATATTGGCCCTGGTCTATTCTTGAACATGTGAACCTTGATTGAGGCCAAAGGCCTAAGTTGAGGGTGGCTACAGTTGGTGGCCATGGTTTGAGGCATAGATATTGTGCACTTCACCTCAAGCTAAAAGCCTAAGTTGAGGATGGACATTATTGTGGTAAAGTAATAATAATAAGATGGTTAGTTGGGAAATTAAGAAATAAATGAAAAAGGATGAATCGAGTGAAAAAAAAAAGAAAAGAAAAGTGCCTTGAGTTGAGAAAAAGTAGCAACAATGAGTTTGAAATCGAGGTACAGCTAAAAAAGAGAAAGAAAGCACTCGAGAAAAGATCAAAACAGGAGAATAAGGGTGGATTGATTAAAAAAAGAGTTGGATTATGAAAGCAAAAAGTGTTGGTAAACATAATTCAAGGATAGCTTTTAGTCACTACCTGAAAAAAATACCGTACAAAGCACCCTGAACCTATGTTACAAGCCTGTAAGTCGTAAAGTGATCCAACTCTACTTTATCACCAAGCCAGAAGATGAGTATAAAGGCAAGCCTATGGTGTTAGTCAGTATGTATTGAATTTCAATTGTGAGAGTGAGAACGCTTCCTTAGTCCCTGAATTCTAAATGCTTTTAAGTGAGTAAGAGGGACTTCTTTCCAGTGAGGGCATTTGCACTACTTAAGTAGCATATGACTATACTAGCGATTGTGGATGGTTGATGCTCCCTAGCTTGATTGGATTGCCAGGTATCTCATTATGCACTTGTTTGCTTAATAACTTTGCAATCTTGTTTTGAAAATAATAGTTGGGTACATGAATCAAAGGAGTTATGGTATATGCCATTAGTATAGCTGCTATTTATTTCTCTTTGTCTACGTAGATCGAGTCGATGGTTGAGGACAAGCAACAATTCTAAGTTGAGGGTGTTGATTTGCTGTCAAAATACAGCACATTTGATGCCTAAAATAAGGAATTTTGTGAGTTTTTAATGTAACATTTTATGGTTTTTATATGTTGTTGTGTTTTTCTTGCAGAAAAGTTAGGTTATCATGATTTTGAAGAAAAGTTGCAGATTTTGCTGAATCTTAGAACATACAAGCACACTTACGAGTCAAAGCTACGAGCCGTAGGGTGTGTCATAGCAAGAATCAGAGACCAAAAATATTCAGAAATTTGCTATCCTATGAGTCGTAAGTTTCACTAAGACTCGTACATGTGGACTTGTAGCAGGAATCAGAGAGTCAATATGTTGGACTGAAATCTGAAGACCAAGACTATGAGAGGAACATACGAGTCATAGCTCAAGCAATAACTCATAACTATGGGTCATACCAGTCTAGTCCAAGAAGCTAAGAACCTGATACATGACCCCGACTACGACTCATAGGATGACCTACGAGTCGTACCTGCAAGACTTATCAGCTGCCAATTGTCTTTTTTGTATAAATTCTAGGGTTACTTGTAAATACTATATATAGTTTAAGTTAGGTTTTTAGAGAGAGGGGGACTAGGAGATATTGGAGAATCACCTATTTAATCTTTTTTTAGTTTTTTAGAGTAGTTTATTGTTCTCTCTTGGGAAACCCATTTTGGGGATCGCAAAACTTGCCTTGTACTCATTGTTGATCAATCAAGCTTGTGGGTCTACAACTTGTGGTGCCTACTTTCTTCATTGTTATTGGTAAAACTCTCATTTATGTCTTGTATGTGCATTTTTTCTTGTCTTTCCTTAGCCATGAGTAGCTAAGCACCCACAACTTGGGGTTGTGGCAAACATGGGTAGTTGACTTGAGATAATCTAGGTTTATTGCATTTCTATGATTGGGGTTTGCATGTATTGTCTATTTCCCTTCATTATGATTGATGTTTAGTTGTGGCCAACACCAAACCCCGCCTACGACCACAATCCCAACCAAGGTAGTGATAAATAGGAAAAGGGAAGTAGATGACAGGATTCGATCGATTTCTTCTCGTCTAATCAACCAAACCTGACCAAGGGGAGGTTGACTGGAACAATTGGTAACAGTTATTTGGCACACCATGGTTGACGACCAAGCGTCATAGAAAAATTTGACCTTCACCTTCACAACAAAAGGGATGGAAGAACCTAAGTTACCGCCCTGCATGCTAATCTTCAATTGTGGTTATGTTACCTAGGGTAATCGATTCAACGAACCATCGGGAACATAATTCCCAAGTTGTCCCTAAAATTGAGTGTTTTCCTGCATAGTAGTATAGTCATAATTTTACTTTTGTTTTTGAATCACAACCCCCTCCCCCATTTAGAGATTTTAGTTATTGATACTTGAAAAGATTAGTAGTGAAGTCTTGTAGTCAAGCCCGGTATTCCCTGTGGATTCGACCCTGACCTTTGGTTAGGTTAATTGCTGACAACGATCGCTTTCTTATTGGAGTATGAACATCAGGATGATAAATAATACTGTTGTCACTATAACATAGAATCTAATGTAATCCTCCGCATTAGAGGGAGAGACTATTTACAAGGTAGAACTCCATCAAATTCTTTTTTTGGCCTTAACATTAGGATCCAATAGCCTATCCAAAAAGGCAACCTATAGTAGCAACATACTTATGAGGCTAGGAGCTTCTACTAGGGACTCTTTAGGTCAAGTCCCAACCCGAAGCATCATTTGGGGCTGAGCCAAAGTCCTACCGAATAATACTACATTAAAGTAATCATTCATGGACTTTAAGTTCAATTGAATTAACAAAATTAATAGAGTAGCCATGAACCTTAAAAATTCAAAATGTGAGAATTGTCTTTTATCACATAGGGAATTCATCATCTATGTGAGCAAACCTTCCACCAATCATTCATTTAGTCATAAAAAAGGTGCTTCCATAATGACATTTATAACTTTCATAATCCTTTAGTTGAAACTCTTGTCATTCTAAAACATATTTCATTGGGACATAGAGTAAAACTAGGTGGGTTCAAGCATTTAAACTTTAAAACATGTAACACAAGATTAGGCATAAATCTCATGAAATTCGTCAATTAGGATGGTTCATAAAATAATCCACCATGAATTTTCGCGACCCTACGTAGCTTGTCACAGTACACCTGATGAATCATCAACTTCTCATAATGAAACATCAATTCGTAGAAAAATACATCATATGGAAATGGATAAAAATCATGATACATGCATTATAAGTAATACCACAAAACCCATGAAAATTTCGCAGCTTGAAACTAGAAGAATAGGTTGAAATTTCTTGCGATCCATGGGTGGAAGATACCTATAGATGAAACCCCATACCTTGAGTAGGAATCGGTGGAAGAAACTTGAGCTTAGAGAAGAAATCTAAAAACTGTTGTTCTTGCCTTCAAAGAGCCATGAGAGAAATTGGAAGTTTGGACTCAAAATATTTTGGGGAAATGATTTGGAATGAAAAGGATGGGTGTAGTATAATACTGATATAGGTAGTTTTAGAAGTCAAAACGATATAGTTTAGGACTTTGGATGCAAGAAAAAGTCAGAAATATCCTTCAATAAAACTATCAAGGGAAACCACAACCTTGGTGTACGGGTTGTAGACCTATCTATAGCTTGTAAATAAGGGCTTTCATTGTAGTTATACCCCAAAACTTAAGAAACCTGAAACTTGGATCTCAAGTTACGAACCCTTATCTATAGCCAGCCTTTAGTACCTTATACGAGTCCTAGATATCGCTCAAAGGTTCACCCAATACTTAGGAAAATTTTACATCTTAGAATCCAAATGAAGGAACCTATTTACAAATCATCAGCCAAACAACGACTAGTAAGTGATCTTGTCTTATGGAAACCAATTACACCCTTCTCTAAACCTCATCGATGACCTCAATCCATTACTCATCAATGCTTTTATGGTCAATAAAGATCCTTCACACTTTCAACTCCTTTTTAAAATTTTCACCAAGTCTCTATGTCATCCACAAAGCCTATCTAAGGCTCACAAACCCAACCATGGGTCGTAAATAGTGCTCGTATCTCACCATACCAAAAACTAGACTTGCACTTATTTTCCATAATTCGACCTTTTAACATAGGGGTATTATAATATCTCTTCATTAGGAACATTCATCCTCGAATGAGATAGAAGCAAGTTTGAATAAGGTTAAATAGACACTAACAACCCAACATGAATGCAATATGCAACTTAAAACATCACTTTCATTAAACATTCCAAACTCATGCATTAATTAACATTCAAAAATAGTCTCGTGAGTATGCATGCATATATCATGGCATGAAAGACTGAATGCAAGAATTTGAGGTCTCTAAACTAGTATAACTTAATAAATTAGGTTTGTGTATAGTGCAAAATATAGGGATAGCATTTCATCATGTCTGCCTCCACTTCCCATATAGCACTCTCAACTTGTTAATTCCTCCAAAGGACTATGATGGATGCAACTTCATTGTTTCTCAACCTCTTCACTTGTCGGTCCAAAATCTCAACTAGAACCTCTTCATAGGTGTAACATCCCAAATCTTAAGCTAAGACCCAAGTCAATTCCCGTACGAATATTGTCATGACCCAAAATTGGATCGCAATTAAAGGAAAATAACATAAAGCGGAAACAAACTTATATAACATAAGAAATCTCCCAAAACCATGAGTCATGAGTACAAGAGCATCTAAAGTAATACAGAAGTGTCAATACACATATCTCAAATGAAATACAAGGTGGTCCCAAAGTATTTGACACAAGTCAGAAAGAGAAAATAAAGAAAATCCCAAAGATCCACGGTGACTCAAAGACTGAGTCTCACTTGAAGGATCTAGATGGATGCGGCGAAGATCAACGAGGGTGAATCAGCTTCCCTGTGTGGATCTCTATGCTCGATCTTCATGGATAAAATAGAGTAGGAGTGAGTACACCAAAATGTACCCAATAGGTTCAATCGACTAACAAGCATGTAATAACAAAGAATCCTATCCCTGTATCCAGATTGGTTACTACACAATAAACTATATACAATAATAGGGAGCAAAGATATCCTCAAGAACCCATGATGTCATATAACCGTAATGTGAATATGAAGCACAACGAATCGATCCAAAATACCAAGAGTATCACAGCCTTGCCACCTACTCGTGGTCAAGGTAAAATCAGAATGTCAAAACCCTGCCACCTGCCCATGGTCAAGGGATGTCATGATACCAAGTCCTTACCACCTTGCCATGGTTAAGGTATATAAAGTATGAATCTCACCCTTGCCCCCTTCCCTAGTCAAGGGGGTGGTACCAATGTAAATCATAATGCCCTTGCCTCCTACCGGGGTCAAGGGATGATACAAGCAACAAACAATAGATGTAAATAAATAGTGCAACCTAAGTATGCATGTAAACATGGAGAATAACATTACAATAGGACCGATGCATAAAACCAATAATAATCATATGTACTTGAAGAGTAATATCAATTGTCACAACTAATGCCCAAATTGTCATTATGTTTAGATCATCATAATTATATCAATAGTCAATAGTGTCAAAATCATCGGACCTTGCTCATCCCAAGTATGCAAGAACATCAATAATACCGAACCTTACTCATCCCAATAATACAAGTATAACAATCATACCGGACCTTATTCGTCCAAATTATAAAAGAATATCAATGATACCAGACCTAACTCATCCCAATTAGTCTCACAAGTCTCATTTTGTCACATTTGATCTCAAGTCATCACCATTTTATAATATTTCGTCTTAATTCATCAATAGGATCAAAATTATACCACAATTTGACTCAACCAGAATAACTCTTCCATCATTATCCCAACACATCAACTAAATTTCTCAATCATCCATCTAAATCCCACAATTATCACATGAACATAAATAATGACTCAAATCCAATCCCAAAAAGGTTAGTTGAATGTACCTCGATGTCAAAATCGCACTTGGACAAGCTTTCGATCAACTCAAGTCTCCAAATGATCTCCAAATCGATCAATTACTGTCAACAATAGATACTACTCATCAAGAGAAGTATTTTGATACACATATCGGCATAAATTAGGCTTTAGGGAAAAATAGTCAAATTTAGGTCTAAAATTTGAAGTTCCCAAATCTTAAAAATAACTTTAAAACCAAGTTCTACACGAAAAACATGAGTTCATGGGTGAAAATCCCATTAAAAGCTTAAATCGAATAAGAAATTAGCACTTGAAGTTTGAATGTCATGGGTCTGACCCTCCATGATCACATGGAGAGAAGCACGAACGTGGAGGTTTGGGACACCTGCACCAGATATCAGCAAAAACCAATAATGCCAAGTCCAATTTCCTATTTGGAATGGACCCCCAAAACTCATCCAAACTCAAAATTTCACAAACCAAGCATGTATCCATACCAGAAATAGCGATACAGACTTAACAAAATCATTAGAAATTAGTTTCATGGCCTCCTCCCAACATTTACCAACGCAAGTCAATAAAACTAGTTCAAAACTCAAAATACCAAAACTGCCCTCAAAAACTCAAAAAAAATTATGAGACCATTTCTAGCGTTTGTTTCACCATCCAGAACTAGTGAAACTGTTAGAATTTCGATTTGAGCTTTCGAACTTTGAATGTTGACCAAAGTCAAACTTCAATTTTAAAAATGACTAAAACCACAACTTTGGGCCTAAAAACCTCATTTTAACTTTGATTTGGTTTTGTAACTTCTCATAGTTCAGTTTTGTCATTCCAAAGTTAATGAAATTGACGAAACTCCGATCTGACACTCAAAACTTAGAATGGCACAAAAACTCACTTTTTCAATAACTTAAGCTTCATAAATGCCAAAACTTATATTTTGAACTTTTAAAACTCAGGATTTCATTTCCAACCATATCGATAGTACAAATTAAGCCCAAAGCAACTTATGAAGGGGTAAATAGTAATTTTTATAGATAAAGCCAAAAATGACCAATCAGGTCATTACATCATTCACCACTAAAAATAATATTCATCCTCGAACATAAAGGAAGAGGAAGTACCTGAAGCCTCAAAAAGGCTGGGATATCTCGCCCGCATGTCAGACTCAAAGTCCCAAGTAGCCTCATCAATAGAAAGGTGTTGCCACTAAACCTTCACAAAGGATAGAGCTTTAGACTCAATCTCTGGACCTTTCTGTCCAATATAGCTATAGGCTCCTCGCCGAAGGAAAAATCTAGACCCAATTCAATAGAATCATAAGAAATCACATTGGACTCACATGGAATGTACCAGCGGAGCATAGAAACATGAAAAATAGGATTAACAAAAGATAATCTTGGTGGTAAAGCCAAATTATAGGCTACCTCACCAACTCTCCTCAAAATCCCCAAAGGACCAATGAATCTGGGACTAAGCTTGCCCATGTTCCCGAATCTCATCACACCCTTCATGTGTGAAACTTTTATCCAAACACTATTACAAATATAGGACTCAAGAGGCATAACCCTCCTTTTAGGTGTAACACCCCACATTTTACACTACTAGTACAATTCAAATGAAATATGACATAGTTTGGACAATGGACACTAATTTTCAAATGTGCTCGAATCTCGCGTTAATGGACTATATGTGCATCTAGCGCTTAAGAGGGTTGA
>JAOTQR010115977.1:0-24888 GCA_025774065.1 Solanum ossicruentum | reverse complement strand
CAAAACACCCTACTCTTATTCTCATGGACCATAATTAATTCAAGTATAATTTACACAATTTTTGTGAAATTTTCCATGAGCCATCTTTATCCCAATTGAATTGTTTACGGGGTCTAACAAGCAGGTAATAAGGTTCCCAACAGGTTCAATGACGAGTGTAGCAGTGCGTATAAGCATTGGTTAAAGGAGAATCTTGCTGGAATTGTCAAACCTGACCACAATGTACATTATTGCATTAAAGATGTTGAAGCTGAAAGTCAAGTGCTACTTCATCAGGTCAAAGAAAAGTATCAAGAGAACCATTTGGCCCATCAACATTGACATTTAGAGGATGCAAGGGTTATAAAGAAGCTTAAGTAGGAGCTCAATAAAGCAAGCGAATGCATAGTTAGGTTGGACAATCGCCTGGAACAACAAAATCAGATTATGGAAGAAGTAGATCTTGAAGAAAAAGCTCAGTTGGCGAAGGACTACTTGTGGGAAAATAGGTACTTCATGTGGCAAGAGGTTGACACAGCAAAAAGGGCAAGGTTTGATAGGAGAACCGAGACAACATGAAATCTTTTATTATCCCCTGCGTGGGATTGCTTTTATTTTTTGTATTATTTTTCTTTTCTTTGTAAGAGTATGGAGATGTATCTTTCATTATGCTTTTTAAACACTTTGAATTTTTTCATTATCCCCATTTGTGAGATTTTACTGGGTATGTTGTTGTTGTTGTTATTGAAAATTTCATTATGTCATATCTTATCAATGAAGTAATTTGGGGATAATGATTTGCCTTTAAATTGATACACATCCTTCAATTCATTAGGTCTACCTCTGGCATTAAAGAGGTCCCTTGCATACTAGGACGTACTTGTTGACTATGTGATTTATTTGCTATATAATACATGTTTTCCTCCTTTTTGTATTATCTTCCTTATTATTTGATGTTATTGAAGCAATGATTCTCCGCTTTATACTAGCATTTCTTTTTCTTCTTCCTTAGATATAGAAAGAAAGAGGTTTTTCTTTATTTTCCAAAAGGTTGATTTGCATTGGCTCTAAGTTGGCGGATCACCCATACTACACAAGGTCAAAAGCTCGATCGTGCACAAATATGACTGATTCAGATGCATGTGATCAAAGTGGTCTGGGACTTGTCACTATTCCAGGGGATGACCTGTGGCTTTAGAAGGAAGGGATTTAACTCCTTATGATGAGCGTATCTCTAGCCTAATACAACAAATGGCTAGCATGTAGAATGAAATCGATCGACTTCAAAATCATACCAATTTGACAATCAGCCTGAACACACCACTTCCTGAGTAGGGAATTAAATCAACCATCTCACCATCTTTCCCACCTGTTGACATTCCTCCACCAAATCTCTCTCTTCATAAAACCAACCCAACTACTCCTATTCGACCAAATCCCTCCCTTCACAAAACCAACCCAACTACACTTAAACAAGCTACCAACTTCCAACAATTCAATTTACCACAAGGTACTCACACCAAATCAATCCATTACCCTCCACCACACTGACCCAGACTCCACTTACCTAAACTTCCTCATTTGTCCAAAATCCATGCATACAAACTACCTCATTCACCCAAACTCCACCTATTCAAACAATCCCTCCCATCCAAACTACCCTGCTCACCCAACAATACTAAGCAACCCAACATATACTGGTGGCACATGCTGCAATTAACATGCAGTATGTGCCACAAGTATGTGTATTAGAAGCTCAACCTTGTGTTGCCCAAATGCCAACTGTACCAAAAGTTGATTCATATGAGGAAATGGAGAGAAGAGCAAGGTCAAGAGCAGATGAAAACATAGCTAAAGATATTCACAGTTTGAAGGAAGCATTGAAAAACATCCACGTTCACAAGGGATATGAGGAGCTTAAGTATGAAGATTTGTGTGTTCATTTTGATATTGAGTTGCCTGCAGGATACAAGCCACCAAAATTTGAGATGTTTGATGGCACAAGAAATCCTCTAAATCATTTGAGTTCTTATTATGATAAGTTGGTCAGAGTAGACGGAGATGAGGCCATAAGGATGAAGTTGTTCATTAGAAGTCTAACTGGAGATGCATTAACTTGGTATATTGAGCAAAATCCTAAGAAGTCGCATCATTGGAGTAAAGTGGCAGAGCATTTTATGGAAAGATTTAGGTTTAACATTGAGATAGTCTCAGATCGGTCTTACCTTGAAAAGTTAAAAAAGAAAACAACCGAGACTTTTTGGGAGTATACCATCTGTTGGAGATTTGAAGCAACTTGAGTTCGCCCCCCCCCCCAAAGGTTAAGATAATATGTATTATGAAAAGATATTTCTTATGATAGGTGCAAAATTCACTAATATTGTTAAAAATGGGAAAGCTTTGGAAGAATGAATCAAGTCGGGAAGAATTACTAACCTGGTAGCCCTACAAGCAACAAATAAGGCAATTCAGTTAGAATCAATTGGAGGAGTCCTTAAGAAGAAGAAAGACGGAGTGTCTGCTGTCATGATCACCAAGGAACCGCAGGCCTAACCAAATGTTAACCTACCAATTCCACTACCACAATCCTCATACTACGGTTAGTATACGAAAATGCCTCAGCCTTATTACCAGCCTTCACCTTCCCTTTACCCAGTTTATGCCACCCAATCAACATATCATCCTCCCCGAGCACCTATCTATCCAAACACACCACAATATCGATCCACGGACCCATCTCAACTCCAATACCCACCATAAAATCATCCATCAAATACACCTAGGCCTCGCCCAAACTTTGCAAAATGACCAACTAAAACCCATACCCCTTTAGTTGAACCTTTGTCCCAACTTTATGGAAGGTTGAGAACTGCAGGAGTTTTACAACCAATACCAGGAAGGGTTCCTAACCTCCTTCCAGGATGGTATGACGAGAGTAAACATTGTTCTTATCATTTTGGAGTTGCTGGACACGATACCAAAAATTGTCTCACTCTCAAAGATAAGATTGAGATGATGATTAAGGAATGAGTCATTCAACTCGAAGGTTCTACCCTTAATGTCAACAACAATCCTCTACCAAATCATGGGAATGATGAACATGATCACCATTGATGAAGAATGTTATTTGGAAGGGACTATTAATCTGTCAGAAAAGAGGAAAATGTTGTGACATCAGCCTTTATTGTTCCCATAATCACATTCCAACTGTGAGCGCTAATTGAGGTGGAAGTCCTTGTTCCCGGGCCTCTAATAACTGCCTTAGTCTCTCAATCACCTTCTTTTGACACTAAAGAAGTTCCTTGGAATTACTTGACTGATACAAAGGGCAAGGGAAAGGAGAAGATATTTGTAAAGAATGTTGCAGCTGGAATGACAAGATCTGGACGTTGCTATGCTCTTAAAGAAATTGCAAGAGAAGGACTATCTAAGGAAAATAACCCAAAAAGGTAGTCATAGAGACCGAAGTGGAAGAGTTTTGGAGAAAAATGCCAACTAAGGAGTATTCTGTTGTTATAAATTTGAAGAAAACTCTTGCTTAAATTTCTCTGATGGCATTATTGATGAGTTCTACAACTCATAGATGTGCTTTGGAAAAAGTTTTGAGTGAGGCTTATGTTCCAGCAGAGACAACAAACGAGATATTTTCAGCCATGGCGGGACAGGTTTTGGGAGCTAATAAAGTCTCTTTTGTGATGACGAGCTTCTAACTGAAGGCCTGGGACATAACAAAGCTCTAAATATTACTATTAGGTGCAGGGATAAGTTTGTCTCTAGAGTTATGATTGATAATGGTTCTGCTACTAATGTGTGTCCTTTTGTTACCCTTCGAGCTTTAGAGGTTGATATTGGGAGAATTCAGGAAAGTCAGGTGAGGGTTAAAGGTTTTGATGGGGTTCAAAGGGAGTCATTGGAGAAATTAACTTGCCACTACAAATTGGGCCTGGGGAGTTTATGGAAGAATTTCAGGTGTTAGATATATCTGTTAATTACAATTTATTCCTTAGAAGGTCATAGATCCACATGGCTGGTGCGGTCCCTTCTACTCGACACTAGACTGTGAAATTTGTTTGGAATCATCAAGAAATCGTTGTTCACGAAGAAGGTAGTAATTTAGTGCATCCTGCCAACTCTATCCCTATGATTGAGAATTTGGAAGAGTTAGATGGATCCGTATTCCATACTAGGGATATTATGTGTTCTACTCAACTCGAAAGTATGAAACTGCCACGGGCGCTTATGATGGTAGCATGGGAACTGTTGAAAAATGGGTTTGTTCTTGGTCGAGGTATTGGAGTGAATTTAGATGAAATAGGGAAACTAATTCAGTTGCTTGGTCAGAAACACAGCTTTGGTCTAGGGTATGAGCCTACGCATGAAGAAGCTTCGTCGATTAATCTCAAAAGGACAAGTGAGAGTCCTTTTCCACAACCAATCCTATCATTGAATTAGTCATTTTTCAAAGCATCAATTTCACGAGGATCAAAAGAAGTTGTTGAAGACAACCTCGTGGAAGGACTAAAAAACTTGTTTATTGAAGAAGTAGAATGCAATGTGATCATGGAAGATTGCACAAAAAGCCCTACCATATGAGATGTTAAGCCGTAAGACTCTTTTTGAACAATTATACTTGTAGCCCGTCCCCAATTTTTTGGGAATCTTGGTAGATGATTGTATTAGAATCTAAACAACATGGTTCAAAATTGAGGCCTGAATCATGTTCATGAATTTTATGTGTTTTGCCTCCATCTTTTGAAAGGTCCAATGTCAAATCTCAACTATGTTTTTTCTTTAAATTACCTTATGTTTTAAATTTCGTATTTTGACATTTAAAGTTGTTAAGCTTATTCTATTTTTTTTCTTTTTTTCTTCTTCTCTCTTTCAGCAAGCAAACTATTAAAACCGCTAATATTGAGAATGTGATGTTAGGAAATGAGTGAACAAGATTTTGCAGAATATGAAAAAGATATGCATCCTAAAGAGCTGACTGAAGATTTTGAAAATTTTGAGAACAAGGAAAAACCAAATTTCGATGAAATTGAGGCAATCAATTTGGGAGATTTGGAGGTCGTAAGAGAAAAAAGAATCAGTGTCCATTTGGCTTTTGCTCAAAGGGAAGAACTCATCAAGTAGTTGAGACAATATATGGATGTGTTTGCATGGTCTTATGATGATATATTGGGGATAAGCATAGACATAGCCTTACATAAGTTACCAACTAATCCATCCCGCCCTCTAGTAAAGCAGAAGCCAAGAAAGATCAAGGTAGATTTGAGTTTAAAGGTCAAGGAAGAAGTTTCCAAGCAATTTGATTCCAATGACATTCAAGTCATGAAATATCCCACATGGTTGTCAACATAGTGCCAGTGCCAAAGAAAGATAAAAATCCGATTAAGTGTAGATTATCAGGATCTCAACAAGGCCAACCCAAAAGATGAGTTTCCTTTTCCAAACATTCATATACTTGTTGATAATTGTGCTAAGCACGAGTTGCAGGGGTTTGTTGATTGCTTTGCAGGCTATCATCAAATTCTTCTAGACAAAGAAGATACAAAGAAAAAAAAATTCAACACACCTTGGGGCGTGTATTGTTATCCGGTGATGCCTTTTGGATTCAAAATGTAGGGACAACATACATGAGAGTTATGACTACCATTTTTCATGAAATGATCCATAAAGAGATTGAGGTCTATGTAGAGGATGTCATTATCAAGTCACGAGAAAGCTTAAATCACGTGGCAGATTTGTAGAAGTTCTTCGATAGGTTAAGACAATACAATCTTAAATTAAATCCTGCAAAGTGTGCATTTGGCGTCCCCGCCGACAAGTTATTGGGTTTCATTGTGACTAGAAAAATAGAATTGGATCCTTCAAAGATAAAGGCTATCCAAGACTTGCCTCCTCCAAAAATTTGAGAGGATGTAATGAGTTTTCTTGGTCGCCTTGATTACATCAGTCGATCTATTGTGCAATCAACTGTAATTTGTGAGACAATCTTTAAATTGCTAAAGAAAGATGTTTCTACCAAATGGATAGAAGATTGTTAGCAAGATTTTGATAGAATTAAGGAGTATTTGTCCAGTCTGACCATTTTGGTATCTCTAGAGTCTGGAAAAGCATTGTTGTTATATTTATCTGTGTCAAAAAACACATTTGGATGTGTGTTGGGACAGCATGATGAAACTGGGAGGAAAGAGTAGGCCATATATTACTTGAGCACAAAGTTTAAACCTTATGAAGCTCGGTATACTTTGTTGGAATGCACTTGTTGTGCCTTGACTTGGGCTGCACAAAAGTTAAGACATTACTTGTGTGTACATATCACTTTTCTTATCTCAAGGATGGATCCACTCAAGTATATCTTTCAAAAGCCTATGCCTACTAAGACGCTAGCCAAATGGCATATTTTGCTAAGTGAATTTGACATTGTGTATGTCACTCAAAAGGCTATCAAGGGACAAGCACTGGCTGATCATCTTGCTTAAAATCCTGTGGATGAAGAATATAAGCCTCTTAAAACTTATTTCCCAGATGAAGAGGTTTTGTTCATTGGAGAAAAAATTTTAGAGGGATATCCAGGGTGGAGAATGTTTTTTGATGGTATTGCAAACTCCAAAGGAGTTGGTACTGGGGCAGTGCTGGTCTCAGAGGCAAGTCAACACTATCCGATCTCAGCAATGTTCAGGTTCTTATGCACTAACAATATGGCAGAATATAAGGCTTGTATTCTTGGAATCAGAATGGCTATTGATATGAATGTGAAGAACTATTGGTCATAGGTGATTCAGACTTATTGATTCACCAAGTACAAGGAGAATGGAGCGCAAAGAATGTGAAGATACTCCCATATTTGCAATGTGTGAAGGAATTATGCAAGAGATTCATCAAGATAGAATTCAAGCATATTCCTAGAGCTCAAAATGAATTTGCATATGCTTTGGCAACCCTAGCTTCTATCATTCAACATCCAAACAAGAATTACATAAATTCGATCAAGATCAATGTGCAAGATCAACCAGTATATTGTTTCCATGTAGATGAAAAACCCAATCGAAAACCTTGGTACTATGATATCAAAAGGTATCTCAAAGAAGGACAATATCCAGATGGCATGAGCAGTAGCCAAAAGAGAACAATTCGGAGGCTCGGAATCACTTTTTTCTAAGTGGAGAAATCCTTTATAAGACGACTCTAGATTTAGGATTACTAAGATATGTTACCCTCAAAAGGCGAGCAAGTTGATTGGAGAAGTACATGGGGGTACATGTAGGCCACACATAAATGGTTTTACTTTAGCATGAAAGATTCTGTGAGCAGGGTATTTTTGGATGACCATGGAAATAAACTACATTTGTTTTATGAGAAAATGTCATCAATGTCAGATTCATGGTGATTTGATTCAAGTTCCACTAAATGAGCTCAATGTGATGAGTTCTCCTTGGCCATTTGTAGCTTGGGGCATGGATATAATTGGTCTTATTGAGCCAACAACATCAAACGAACATAGGTTCATCCTAGTAGCTATTGATTACTTCACAAAATGGGTGGAAGAATCTTCGTACAAGTCTGTGACGAAGAAGGTGGTGGCAGATTTTGTCCGTAATAATATTATCTGCAGATTTGGGGTTCTCGAATCAGTCATAACAGATAATGGAGCTAATTTGAATAGTGGGTTGATGCAAGAAATCTGTGAGAAGTTTAAAATTACCCACCAAAATTCCACTCCTTATAGGCTTTAGATGAACAGAGTAGTCGAAGCAACCAACAAAAATATCAAAAGAATATTGCGGAAGATAATTGATAATTACAAGCATTGGCACGAGAATTTATCATTTGCCCTCCTTGGGTACCGCACCACCATTAGGACTTCAATTAGAGCAACACCCTATCTTTGGTTTATCGAACTGAAGCAGTATTACTAATGGTGGTTGAGATTCCATCTCTGAAGATTATCCAAGAAGTTAAGTTGAGCGAGGCTGAATGGATACGAAGTCAATATGAGCAATTGGTGCTCATTTATGAAAAGAGAATAAATGTAGGTTGTCATGGACAACTTTATCAACACCGAATGGCCAAAACTTTTAACGAAAAGGTGAAATTGTGGTAGTTTACACCGGGACAATTGGTACTGAAGTGAATATTCCCACACCAAGATGAAGCCAAGGGGAAGTTTGCACCCAACTGGTAAAGGCCTTACATGGTTCACACGAGTATCGACTGAGGTGCATTGATTTTAGCAGAAATGGATGGAAAAATTATGGTCGAAAGCTATCAATACAGATGCGGTTAAAAGATATTATGTTTAAAAGCTTTTATATTATTTTTATGTAACGTTTTTGTTATTTATTGAAAAACTACGTTCCGACCTGATTCTCTAAGTGGGATACATAGGAAACCCATATCAAGTCAGTTCTTTAGCATTATTTTAGAAAAAATTCATTTATGTGTAACTTGAACTACGTATTGACCTGATTCCCCCGATAGCGATATGTAGGAGGCCTACATCAGCTTTAGTCACTTTATTAGAACATTTTCCCCTTTTATGTAATGAACTATGTATGGACTAATTCCTTCTAGACACGTAGACAACCCATAGAAGGGTTCGACCCTTTCCTTTTAAATTTGTAGAGAATGTATTCAGAAATGATATTGGATAGGGCAGTAATCTTGATCTCATAGCATTGGAAGCTAATTTTTCTTTTTCGCCAAAACTGGGACAGTTTTGAAGGCATCATCACAAGAGAATACTAAGAAAATGTTAAGGAGTATGTGGTCAAGTGAATCATCTGGCAGAAAGGAAATCTTAAAAAAGGGCGTTCGCTTATTTATATATATATTTAAAGTTTTATTATTCATCTAAGATTTAGAATATATGGACAGTACAAGTCCAAACAAAGCTTGAAGAAAAAAGTTTGAAGATCTAAAGCTCCAAAGTCAATGCAAATCAACCTCCGCCCCCTCCCCCCCTCCCCCCCCCCATAAAAAACTAATAATTTTTCTTTGAGTGTAGGGTTGTTAGAACTAGCAGAAAATAAGAAATCACCGACATTTACAACCTTAAAGGGACTACACGTCGATCGTTTTGCATTACTTACAAAACAATCACCTGCTCTACATAGATGCTTTTGAATCTTTATTTTTAGATATCTTTTAAGGCATTTAATTCAAATATTTTAAAATACACTGCATGAATTTTTCAGATAGTTAACTGCACTGCACAACTACTTTACAACATACCACACAAATACTTTCAAATATTTTAACTGCATTGCACAAGTACTTCCCAACATATGCACATACACAATATAAATGCATTAAATATACTTAAATGCACTGCATGATTGCTTTCAAATATTTTAATTGCATTGCACAAGCACTTTCCAACACATGCAAATGCACAACTAAATGCTTTAAATATATTTAAATGCATTGCACAAATGCTTTCAAAATATTTTTAACTGCATTGCACAAGTACTGTCCAACATATGCAAAACGCACAACATAAATGCTTTAGATATATTCAAATGCATGCATAAATTATTTACATATGCTCAAATGTACTGCACAAATACTTTCAAGTAGGTTTAACTGCGTTGCACACCTGCGTTCCAATATATTAGAATGCATTGCACAAATGATTTTAAATATTGCATGTCACATGATTTTCAATTGCTTTACACTGCCCAAATGCTTTAAATTGCTTTCAGATAACCGTACAAATGCTTTCAAATTTATTCGCACAAATTCTTACAAGAATGCTTTATTTTTTTTGATACATAATTTTCATGAATCATTGGCTCGAGAAGCCTCATTTTTGCAAATCATTGACTTAAATGTCACATCATTATAAATTATTTGGCTGAAAGCCTCATCTTCATAAATCATTTGGTTTAAGGCCTTATTTCATTAATCATTAGTGAAAAACATCTTCCTAATCGATCATTGGTCTCAAAACCTAGTTTTCATAAGTTCATATTTTTTCCTTATCTCATTAAATTATTTATGCTCGCAAAGCTGCGACTTTATAAATTCATGCCTGAGAGGGATAGTTTTAAGAGATTATTATATATTGTTTGCAGTTAATATATTCTTACAAATTACATTACCAAATTTATATTTTGCAGGAACATATGCGCAACGTGGAACTTTTTCTTAGTAGCAAACTGGGACATATTCTGAAGAGGAATGTCAAAATCTTTGGATGTGAGTTAAAAAGTGACTTTCACCATAATCTAACCACACCCTTTTGAAAGGCACGTAGGTATTTCTTTGAATTTTTAGTTTCAGTTTCGCATCTGAGTGATCTCAACTCTCACCAGAGACAATCTTCTCAATCTGAGTGACAATACACCAAGAGTTTTGCAATTATGTCCATGAAGATTACAATCCTCTTTTTCATGCCCAATTTACTTGTCACTCCTCCCAAACAAAGGTTATCTTAGCATAAGAAGATTTCTTTTTCAATCGATGGAGTCGAACTACAAGCAGCCTGATTCATAAGCCCAAGGATATGTAGGCCGGCTCAATCTTCAAAACTTGGCTGTATTCTAACATTTTCTTTTAGAATCTCACTTTCAATCATCCTAATTTCCCTATAATACAATATTGGAATAACTTTTGAACTCTTTCTTAATCGAGCGTAAAATCAAGCGTTTTGAACTACAAGTGGCATGAATTCTCATGTAAGCTGAGATATGTAGGAAATCTAAAACTAGGGTCCGGTCATAATTTCTCAAAGTCCGTACCAGGAGCCTTTCATAAGATGGAGATGTGGTCGGCTAAAAATTGAATTTGTCAAGTTTCTTTGTCCACGATCTCTTTCATCAATCATACCCAAAGAAAGGGACAATTGTTGACACCTGATTTTTACCCTCCACAATATAAATTAATTATCAACTTTTTTAAATTTAAAAAATTTAAAATAATTAGTATTCACAAATTCAAAATATTTTAAGGAATTTTTTTCATATCATTTCATTATTTTTATAATTCGCAATTAACTTATCACATTTGATCAATCACTTTTCATGAATAAAAGTCTTTTTATTTTTGATTGATTATTCTATTTTGTTGGACTTAAGAAGCTTGACAATTAATTATTAAAATTCATTTTGTTCAAATTCATCATTTCAATTCAATTTGATCAAGATTTGCAATTGAATTGGGACTTTTATTTAAACCTATTTTCGTTCATTTTCTTGGACCAACTAGCCTATTTTGGGACAGATTTGGCCCAATTGACTCAAGAACCCAACCAGCCCATTCCCCTTTTATCAAAAATCAGCCAGTAATGCACAAATATTTTACATATATGTATATACATATGTTTGGGGGCCATGCACCCCCAATTTTCTCCTTCTTCTTTCTTTCCTTACTCCTGCACACCACGCTCCTCACCTATAACTTCATCTTCTTCAATGACACAATCCGTAAATTCCTCAATGCTTCCTCTGAAAAAGATGATAAATTTTAATGCCCCTCAACCCTCTCTCATCACGCGTGCTTTTTCTTTTCCTCAGAACCATCAATCTCAACAACTTTCTTGTCCAGGGAGTTTGAAATTCAAATTCTCAAACCTAATCCTCGCCTATAAATTTCCTCCTTTCCTCCATTTTATGGCAGCCTTCAATACTATCAAGAAAATATACAAAAGGAGACGTTCTAGCACGCTAAAAACAAGTGCTGAAATTTTACTTAAGAGCAAGCAATTTCCAGAAAGTTAGGTAAATTTTTAGAGGTTTTTGTAGTCAATAATTTCTGTCTCTAAGGTTCAGAATCATTGAAGCAAGTTAGCGGTGAAGCCCCTTCAGTATCTCGTTTAAGCTCATATCGTCCCAGTTCACTACTCTCAAAAAGGTAATCCCCAATCCTTACCTGTGTTCTTCCATCTTATTAGTTGTATGAAGAAGCTTGGGTCTGTTTTGTTTCAAAATGTTCTTGATTTATAGTAAATCATTCGAACCTAGAATATGTTTTTTCTGGTTGAGTCTTAAGTTTCTTTTCTTGAATGCTATCTATACTTTCCTTGGGTGTTGTTTTGGAATTGTTTATTTCTGAGCTTATTTTCCTTATAAGATAATATAGTCTATAATATTGTTGGCTTAGAAAAAAATTGAATCTGTCTACTTTATTCTTCAAAAATATTTAGAGTTTTTCTTCTTTAATCATTATGTCCCACTTTCTTGACCACCTTTAAGCTAAAGCAATGAGAATGCTTGATGGACGCCACCTTTTATTTGATAAAGCCATTGTGTTTGCTAATTTGCTCCCTGCATTCACTCTTGGAACATTAGCCATCACTTTTATTTGTTAAACTTTTGATTTATTATCAATTTTCTAGGATTTGACAAATTTCTTTTCTACTTTCTATTTCACTATTATGTCCAGCCTCTTGTCCTTGTTGCCTCCATAGTCCATTATAGAACTTCTACCTTGAAATGCTTTAAGCTAGCTAGTGCCTATTCTCATTTCCCTAAGAATGTTGTGTTGACTTCTCCAAAGCTTGCCTAAAGTTTATTCACATCTATATATAATTTGACTGATTTGGCAAACACGTAACTATGATTTGGTCCGATTATCTTTATGCTTGAGATTATGTATATGGTTTGGAGAATGTGTTCCCATTTGTGTCTTAGTGTGCAAAGTGACATGCTTGTAGTTACAACCTTTTATTGGAAAGTAAAATTAATCTGTGGTCGTTGATTTGATCAGTGACTTGACTTGCTAATTGTTTCTTTAGTTTATGGTATGCATCATTCAGAACTGTTCAACTTGATTTTCATTTTCCTCTTTGTTGATATGAAAACATAATATATACTTGAATACTATATTTTGTTGCTCATATTAATTCTTTATCTTTATTTTCTTTCCATGTGAAACCATCGACCGAGTCCGTTATTGGATTCCACTACCTCCTCATCGCATTTTGAGTTGAGCTATGGAAGACCCAACATACTTTATTATGAGTCTATCTCATAAAAAATCATGAAGAGGAGCTGACCTACAGGAATATACCTTGGTATACACTCAATGTGTGCAAGCAAAATGGGCCAAGGCCTTGGTAGCAACAAGGAAGGAATGAGCTAGGCAAGCCCAATCTCTTATTTAGAAAATTAGGTCAGGATATTGAAATTGGGCCTGCCAAGCCCAATCTTATTTATTTTCTTATTTTATTGGATATTTATTTGCTTGTGACACTTGGCTAACTTTAACATTTTTTTGTATTAATCTAATTAATTTCCCCAATACGACGAAACCATTTATGTTACTCTCCATTGTTTTATGATTATTATTCAAAAAAGGGTATTTTACTTTAGTTTTTTAAATTATTCTTAAACGCTTATGGAATTTTATTTGTTTAAATTACTTAAGTAAAAAAAATGATTTTTCTTAAAAGCTTATGGAATTTTTCTTGTCTAAACTAGTTAAGTAAAAAGAACTAATTGAGGAAAATTCATAGTTCTTCAAAAGTCTTTCTAAGTTAGATCGATTAGTCATAATGCGGTCGAGCTTTAAATTGCTTGCAAATTTTTAGGTTTTCTTTTAGTCATCTCAAATCAATTTTTTTTTCAAAATTTAGTCAAAATTTCTAATCGCTGGATAACCGCATTTTAGCAGCTATTTTGAGAGCGTAAAACCCTCTAGATGGAAATGTGAACCCAAACCTTTTTTTTGGATTATTAAAAGATTTTTTCTGTTTAAGTCTTTTAAAATGTTCATGGTTTTTCTTGATTTTTCCTAAAAATTAAGTGGCAACCCTGTTTTAATTTTGAAAATTTGGTTTACTTAAACTAATTAAGCAATTAACCGAATTTTTAAAATCTAAGTCATTTTTCCATATAACACTTGGCGAAATTACCAAAATCTCCTAGAATGGAATCATGCAAATAACGCATCTTTTCAAGCTCGAACAGAAAATTCGAGACTGGATTTGCGATCAGCACAAAAAATTGGGTAGGAAAGTGGTCTCAATCTGATTTTAGAGCAACTGGATCGAAAAATAATATTTTGATCCGAAAATTGAGACAGTGAGGGTGCGCGTTGGGGCCACAATGAGGACCTATTGCAGACCCACACTTATATTGTTTTTCAATTTTTTATGGGATTGATTTTTAAAAATTACACAGATGCGTAATAGGTCTGCGTCGTGAACCTGTTATCCCCACCTGTTCCACCGAAATTCAAAATTTTAAATCTTTTGAGGGGTATTCTATACTTTTCTCAGCCTCTCCTAAACTCAAAACACGATTAATTTAGATCATTTTGATGAGTATATAAGGTCTAAAACCCCATTCTAAGTCCCTCTTCAAAACACTTGAAAGTTAGGGCTTGAGAGAAAAGAAAGAGAACGTGAGATTGGAGAATTCGAGGAGAGTTCTTGACGAGTGATTTGAAGAGCTTCTTTTCAGGTATGTAAGGCTAAACTAAAAGCGCGAGATTGTTCTCTCATGTGCCCCATAGATTGTCTTAGATGAGAGTTAAAGGTTCTTGAGCCTACAAGCATGAATCTTGATTATTTTCTTGAAAGATTGTATTTCTTACATGTATTTTCATATGTTGATGATCATCATAAACTAGCTTTCTTGAATTGAATATTTTCATAAGATATTGCATAAACCTTATGTGTTAACTGTCAAAAACATGCATGAAAGAAGATAGGGATTGAGTCTAGATCGTTGAATGAGAGAATCGATTGTGATTGTCGTTGTGATGTGAGAATGATGATGAGTTGATAGAACTTGATAGCCCCTTGTGTCAAGACCCAACCCTAGAGCCTAGACGTGACACGACGAATGGAGAACCCAAAGGAACCCTAAACAAGCCTCTTAACTTATCATTACACATCATTGGTCGCAGAAGCATATAAAAGACATAAAGAGTAAGAATAGGGTCAAAGGGGCTATGAGGAAAGCTTGCATAACATCATAATAAAAAGACAAAGAGTCAAAGCTCATATCATAGATACATAACGTGTCCAACAAACACCTCTAATACTTAGATAAGAGCGGGGTCAAGACAAAGCAACCGGCCTCTCCCTCATAGTCAAAATAGACAATAAAGAGGAATGTCTCAATACATAGTAAGAGCAACATACACTAAGGTGTCACGCCCAAGCCTAGGGCCTAGACGTGACACGCCGAATAGGGAACCCAAATGAATCCCAAACAAGCCTCTTAACTTTTCATTACACATCATTGGTCGCAGAAGCATAAAAAACATCAAAGAACAAGAATAGGGCAAGGGGCTAAGGGAAAAGCTTGCAAAATATCATAATCAAGAGAGAAGAGTCAAGCTCATTTCATAAATACATAACATGTCCAACAACCACCTCTACTACATTGATAAGAGCAAGGGCCAATATAAAGCAATCGGGGGCCCACCCTCATAGTCAAATAGAATATAAAGAAGAGTGTCTCAATACATAACAAGAGAGAGTACAAAATAAGGTCCCTGAAGTGGAGGGCTTACCAACTAGCTTGAATAGCACCAAACTAGCCACGTGGAGGAGGATGATCAACTTGGGCTCCAGTTCCTACATGATGACATCATGTAGGCAAGAGTATGCGTTAGTACATTTGAATATACTAAGTATGTAGGATGCAATGAAACAATAGATAGGCATCATAATCAAAATGCATAATATAAAACAATAGGTATAATATACAATATGATATGTATGATCAATGCTTAAGTAAAACATGCTTAAGTAACTCATGCTCATATAGGATATCATATGTGTAGAAGAGACCAAGCTAGCTATTCAAGGTATAAATGCCTTAGTGGTTATGTGGTATAAACCCCTCACATAGTTGATGGTGATCACACCTTACCAACATGGTGATGAAGTATAAACCCCCGACATGGTTACCCGGGCTCTTGTCCCCCCGGGTTGGGTATGGTCTAATACAACACTTTATATAGATTATATCATATACATAAGCTCATTTCATCATCATATAGTCATTCATATCATATCTCATGCTTTGGACCTTCAACTACTCAAGAAACCACATTCGAACATTTAATCAAACACTTAGAGGGTGTGAAATGGTAGTATAAAACCATGCAATTTGGAGATGAAATCATGCAAGAAAATCTATTGTAAAACCATCAATAAACAACTTGCAATACCCTCAAGTCCTATCATCAAAACTCCTCATCAAATTTTATAATAGATCTAAGATTTATAGCTCAAAACATAGCAAAACAGTCACAACTTTAGATAGCTTTTACATAGTGTGCAGTGAATTTCATAATATGCGATACCCATTTGTAAGTCAACTTTAAATCATGCAATTTAAGTAAAAAGAGGCTTGGATATCATGGGTGAAAGGAACTCATGAAATAAACTCACATACCTTAGCTTATAGATGAACTTGGTGAAGATTGGAGATGGCGACTTGAAGCTTGAAGAAGAACCTTGAAGGATAACCTTAGCTTTGGATGACGGTTTAAGACTTGAGTTTGGGGAGTGAAAATAAGACTAAGTGTTTGAGTGAGTATTGAAAAATGTCCAGGGTGATATAAGGGTGAAATTTCACTAAGTATAGATAAAACACGTTTGGAAAAACTTGGGCCCACCACTTAGAATATTTTGGACGAACTAAAAAAAACAATGCCCATTTTGTATAGAGGCTGCGACTCGAATTCTTCTCTGGATATCGCATTCTTAAAATTTTGTAATTGCTAAATCTTTTCCCTTAAATTGGGATTAGATACATTTCCCCCTAATTTGGACCCCCTGAATAAGAATCCGAAGTCAGATTTATGAAATAACGAATAAATTTTGAGATATATGAAAATTAAAATTCTGCACATTTTGAGGCATGTTTTTGGGCACTTTTTGGGGTAGTTACATTGTCATTACACATCATTGGTTGCGAAAGCATATAAAAGACATAAAGAGTAAGAATAGGGGCAAAAGGGCTAAGGGGAAAGCTTGCATAACATCATAATGAAGAGACAAAGAGTCAAAGCTCATATCATAGATACATAATGTGTCCAACAAGCACCTCTAATACTTAGATAAGAGCGAGGGACAAGACAAAGAAACAGGGCTCACCCTCATAGTAAAAATAGAGAATAAAGAAGAATGTCTCAATTCATAGTAAGAGCAACATAAACTAAGGTCCCCAAAGTTGAGGACTCACCAACTAGCTTAATTAGTACTGAACTAGCCACATGGAGGAGGATGATGATCAACTTGGGCACCGGTTCCTACATGGTGATATCGTGTAGGAAAGAGTATGTGTTAGTACGTTTGAATATACTAAGTACGTAGGATGCAATGCAACAAGAGATAGACATTATAATCAAATGCATAACAATAGAAAATAGGCATAATATAACAATATGACATGTATGATCAATGCATAAGTACAACATGCTTAAGTAACTCATGCTCACATAGGCTATCATATGTGTAGAAGAGACCATGCTAGCTTTCCAAAGTACAAACCCCTTGGTAGGTTGGTGATGATGCCACCCCATCACTTAGGTGGTGAGGTACAAACCACTCACTAGGTTGATGAGTACAACCCCCATCTAGGTTAATAATAATGCCACCTCATCACCCTGGTAGTGAAGTACAAACCCCTCATTAGGTTGATGAGTACGAACCCCCATCCAGGTTATCCCGGCTCTTGGTCCCCCCGAATTGGGCATGGTCTAATACAACATTTTATATAGAATTCATCATATACATAAGCTCATTTCATCATCGTAACATCATTCATATTATATCTCATGCTTTGGACCTTCAATTCCTCAAGAAACTATAGTCGGACATTCTATCAAACACTTGACTGGTGTGTAATAGGGGTACCAGACCATGCAATTTAGAGTTAAATCATGCAAGAAAATCCCTTGTAAAACCATCAATCAACACCTTGCAACACCCTCAAGTAATATACATCAAATCTTACAATAGATCCAAGATTTATATCTCAAAACATAGCAAAATAGTCACAACTTTACATAGCTTTAACATAATTCATAGACATGTTCATACTAGTAAACCCATTTGTAAAATCAACTTTAAAATGAAGATTGAGTAAAAAGGAGATTAGGGCACCATGGGTGGAAGAACTCAATGGCTAAAACCTACATACCTTAGCTTTGGAGAAACTCTTGGTGAAGATTGAGAATGGACACTTGAAGCTTAAAGGAAATTCTTAGTTTTGGATGAGGGTTTTGAGACTTGAATTTAGGAGTGAAAATATGGCTAAGTGTTTGAGTGAGTATTAGAGAATGTTTAGGATGATATGAAGGTGAGATATGGCTAAGTATAGGTGAAAACACATTTGGGAACACTTAGACCCAAGACTCAAAAGTGTTGGACCACAAGAAAAATAACTGGGCAGAATTTATACAGGTTCGCATCTTGGACCTGTGGCGAAGACCAAGTTCACATATGTCCGCGATAGTTGCATGTCGCGGCACCATGGCAGACCAATTAAATTGAAATTATGATTCGATTGCTCTAAAATCGAGGTTAGACCCATTTACCACTCAAAATGACCTCTGATCAAGAATATGAAGTTGGATTTTTGATATTGCACATGAATTTTGAGATATATAGAATTTAAAATCTAGGCATCTTGAGGCACATTTTCGAGCACTTTTTGTGGTCGTTTCACCTTGAGTCTCCATAAATAAACTCTAACAATTTATCTATTTGATTGTTCCCTAATGATCATTCTAAGCCTTGAGCTATTGATTGAAATGTTGATTGATGAGATGATTAGAGTCTCTACGAGAATGATTGAAAGATTGTGCCTCAATGAGGTTGATTGAGATAGTTTGATTTGATGGATTGTTTTATGAGCATTGAGTCATGGGAGGAGTATCCAACACCGAAAGAATAAGATTTAAACCAACTCGCACTCATCAAACTATGTAGCCAAGCGTAGGTGAGGATTAGGACCACCACATCATATTGTGTTGAGGTCCCCTCTGATTAGAAGTCCCTGAAATCAATAAAGGACTTATAGATCTGATGTCTTCATTTGGACTTGTCCTTATGGTTTTGATTCATTCTCTACTTGGCAAGTACAGAATAACCGTGGCAGCATTAGCGTGATTGTTGTACAATCACTGGTTCACAAGTGATTGTTGTCAAATAAGAGAAACTCCTAGAAAGTTCCCACCTTGAGTACTCTAAGTCAAGATGAGATGAGATGAGTCCTTCTGAGGCGAGTCTGATTTGATTGATAAGTTGATTGGTTGATGGGTCACATATCTACTCTTTATTCTTGCTTTAGATAGGAATTTGACATATTGATTGGTTTCTGTATTGAGTTTATTGTTATTTCTATATTATTCTGCATGTTTTGGTTTCACCCAGCCATTTTACATATCGTAGATTCCATGTACTGATGCCACTCTGGCGCTGCATCATTTTATGATATAGATACATGGGATGGATATCATCAGCAGGCGCATCATTGAAGATATTTGGACATTCAGCGGATTGGTGAGCCTCCCCTACTTCAGAGGATTCATTTACTTTATTTTCATCATGCTTTAGAGTTTCAGTTTCTTAGCTTTATTTTGATTGAGGTAGTCATGGGTCTATCATTGGCACCACCTAATAGTGATAGAGGCTTCATAGACTAGAGTCAGATGTTGATTGTTAATATTGTGAGGTAGTTCATTCTACTAGCCCTTCATTTATACTATTATTTTGAGACTAGATGATCTATGTGCCCATTTACATTCTATTAACTTCTGTTGATTAGTAAAATGGTTAATTGAATGAATGTGATGAGGCCAAATGATTTGCCTGGGACTAGAAATAGTCTCTGTGTATCGATCACGTCTTGGGTCCCCTTCCAGGGCATGAAAAGAGATTTAATTTTGACCCAGTTCTCACGAGGCCAGTTGTACCGCCCATACAAGGATCTACGATCCGTAGATCCCTATTCTTTGTTCACTTTAGCAAAGTTTAATGAAAGGTATTCTGGATATTTCTTATGCAACTAATTCTTAAACTATATCGTTTTGGTCCTATAATTATCCGTAACCACTTTTATACTACCCAATACACCACAATCCCACTTTTATTTATTATGAACTCATAATTCTCTCAAACGTTCTTCTTCTCCAAGTTCTCTTAAGCTAAAGGAAGGTCAAACTAGCATTCTTCCCAATTCCTCTATTAATTCTTAGGTTTCCTTCAAGGATTTCTATCAAGGTATATGGGTATGCATTCATGGAATCCTTTCATCCATGAAGCTCAAAGAATTCTCAATTTTTGTATCAAATTCAAGTATTAAATTTAACACCCCTTAAATTATCCTACCTTGTACGGCCTTAAAAGTTCTATAAAGTCGAAGAACATGTTCCGTTAGAAAGAAATGCCTCAGCTTAGGCAGCTCCTAAAGAATCAACTGTTCCAACCTAGGAAATAAGGTGATTAATCCTTTTCCTTGTTCCTCTTCTATCATCACTTATTCCATTGATTCACAACCTAATATCTCTAGTTTTCGGAGATTCAGAAGACCTCTAGCCACTGATAGAGACATCAAGTTTCTCAATTTTCCACAATTTTGTAAGTACAATGTTCTAAGTTTGCTGAAGCAGTCATCTGGAAGTTAGTGAGAGCACAGAGCACTTATATTGTTAGCCTTATTGATGTATAGCTCTTCTAGGTTTCATGGTTTCTTTGTCAAAATCAGGTATTTTGTGTGCATGTTTTTTTGTATTTCTTGAATAAAGGGTGAGACCTCCTTGTGATGCGTTTGGATCTCCGGGAATGTTGGCAATACTTCGCCGTTTCAAGTCGATCTTCGGGAAGAACTCCGTTGACCACCTCTTCGAAGAACTATGTAGTTGGTGTTGTAGCTTTTCTCCAATACTCGCAGAATGTCCTCAGAAAATTATGTAACTCTCCTATTCATAGTTGTAGGAGTGAGGCAGTCCAAATGTGGATGAACTCTTTGCCTTTTTCTGATTGGTTCTTGTAAGTCATCTAGTTTATTACAAACAGTATAGTGATAAGATCGATTTTTGATTGGTTGTTGAACTTTGACCAGGATTGCCACATCATGAGAACACATGGCATTTTCTTGTTGGGCTTGAACTTGACTGGAATGCCAAGTCATTTTGACACATGGCATAAGTTTAAGCCTCAAAATGAAGTAGAGGTTGGACTTGAAATTAATTAAAATGAGCTTATTAATTTGTGAAGTCCAAATTAATTAATTTAATCCAAATGATCATGAATTTAAATTCAAATTTTGTATGAACTTAATTCACTAAAATTTTTGTGTCTACAGATGCCCCGTACTTCAAGGCTTGTCGAAGTGTAGATTAGTTGAATTTTAACGACTAGGCTTGAAGTACCGGTAGAGTCAACGCTCTTATGTAGAAACACTAGTGACTCTTTTCTTGTCGGAGGCGATTTCACAATTCGTAAATGATTGACATTTCATGCTACACATTTAAGAACACAACACTAAAGTTAAAAACATTTTTTTTAATTAGTTGAACATTTTACGCTTAGTCCGTAGCCTCGTGTGATTTTTTTTTTTTTTTGGATACTTTAAGCTGTTAATGAAACAAGAATTAACAATTATGAAAAATGTGTTAAAACACTTGGCCTTCACGTGGTATTCATCAAGAATTAATCAGAAAATGTTGGATAATTTTTTTTTATTCTTATCCAAACTTGGTGTTTTTCATGTGGGATTCTCCAAGTAGATTTGGATTTGGCTTTCCAACGTTAATTAGGATTCCAACTCCTTTGCAAAAACAACTTCTTGGGTGGATTCCTTGTTGAAACTAATTGGATTCTTCCTTATTTGAGTCTATATAAAGGTGACAAAGTCTCAAAGAGAACACCACGAGTTTGCTGCATAAGAACAGGTTCTTGAGAATAAGAAAGCTTCAATTCTGCACGACTTCACGAGAATCCCAATATCTTGACTTAGGGATATCAAGACCATGAGCAGTTTGAGGCGCTGGAAAGTAGACCCGAAGAGATACATCACATGCCAAAACGACAATCGGATTATGTATAGATTATCCCAGGTAATTTTTTGAAAACCGCATTCACTTTCTGATTCACTGGTGATTTCAGCTCTGCGCGCCCTCATGAAAATCGTCATATCTTGATGTAGGAATATCAAAATCGTAATCCGTCTGAAGCATTGGAAAGTAGACACAAAGAGCTACGTAGCGGAAGTCACTTTCATATTCCTTATAGATTATTACAGGTAATTTTTTGAAACCCAAATTCACTTTCTGATTCGCTGGTGATTTCAGCTCTGCATGACTTCACAATAATTGTCACATCTTGATGTAGGAATATCGAAATGTCGAGCCATCTGAAGCGTTGGAAATTAAACAAGAATGGCTGCATCTATTGTGGAAACAACGATCAGATTTCTTATAGATAATTACAGGTAATCTTTTTGAAATTCAGCATGTAAATCCTAATCTGCCATTTTTTTTCACCAATCTGGCTTCACGAATCTCATCTTTTTGCTAACCCTTTCTCGTGGGTATTCAAACGCAGAGGATATTGTTGCATATTTCCACAAGAAAGAGAACTTTTGTGATCTCCGTTCACCTCATGCTCAACTTGAGATTTGAAATGACAAGCAAGACCCACATGCCAAGATCCTTTGGCAGTTCATCCTCCCGTGATTGGTGCTTTCTCGCTCGATAGAGGATCACCTAATGACTCCCCTCATCTAAACCAGTGGTCAGTAAAGGAGGAAATTGATGTTCTTGAATTCAACAAGCCGGTTACTACCATCCCTTTTATTCTGCAATCATCTACGCATGACAAGGCAACTGATTCAGCTTCGCCCAAGTTTCTGATAAAGGTCTCGCCACATGGAGCTATCCTTCGTCTTGTTTTGGTGAATTTCGATACACGGTTCGCTATTGGGAATGGGTGCAGTTCTTAGCCGTAATAAGGAGGTGTTGGAGCAGATCTAGTTGTATGATGCTATTTTTGCCTCCTTATTTGCGGGCTTTTTGTGAACTTTGGCATTCATCAACCAATACTATGTGTGTCGGTATCGGTGAACTTCCTATTTCACTATGGGATATGCACATGATTGGAGGACTTCCTGTCCACAGAGAATTCTATGATGAAGTCGTTTCTTCGGCCCGAGAGTTGACTCAAGCAAATCCACAAGGTGAGCCATTTCTTCCTAGGACTTGTGCCTATCTATTTTCAGCATTTCATCGGCTTGCACAAGGTGCGTCTCAAAAGGTCTCTGTCCGTGACTGGGTAAGTTTCTAGTTTGAGGACCTGAAAGGTACCAAGAACCCACACCACGATCATCCAAACACCAACCTGGGCCAAGAACAAGTCATAATCCTTCAGGCTACATAGACATGTCTTTTTTATCGCGAACTGAGGAAGAGAATGTTGCTTTCATTGAGTTAGGCATTGATGGACCTCTCAGAGAAGAGATGAATTTAGCTGCTTTTCTTGCATGTTGGCTTGTAAATTTGCTCTTCCTACCAAGAATTTTGACCACATTCGTCCTAGTGTCTTCAAAGTTTCCAGTTTAATGGTTCATAAGGAGAAGTTTTCATTAGCAATCCCTATCCTGGCGAGCATTTACAGAGGTTTGAAAGAGATTTCGTCTTCATCAAACCTGAGAGTGAGTGACATAATTTTTCCCATAAAATATGTCTATGGATGGATTGGTGCTTATTTTGACACTTAGCATCATAGTCGTAATCACAATGGTGCTCGCATGTGTAAAATTGGTGGAGAGAAAATGGCCAAATACTTTGATCTCATAGGTGCACGAAGACTATTTCAGGATGTGAATATTAATCATCTTCACCACTTGGCTATGTTGCAGTATAAAGAGTTATCTCTTGAGGATAGCGGCGACTTGTCTAGCTCTTGGAGCGATTATTTCATCACTCTTCGTTCGAGTCACCTTGTCGTCAGGCATGATGACCGCCTTATTCTGGAGCCTTGCAGTCCTTATAGATTTAGTCGTCAATTTGGATTCGTCCAAGACTTACTTGGTAACTTGATTGAGTTACGATGTAATGGCACACTTCAAGAATTGGTATGACTTTGGGATTCCTGTACTCACCTAGGCAGCACCTCGACAATTCGCATTCCATCTTCTCCTGATAGGCCTTGAATGACTTGCAGATATGCAATTTGGTGGTTAGCTGGTCGAACCAATCCTATCAGACAGAATAAGATCACTTTAAATTGTTCAAAGCATGGCGATGCTTGTGAATCATCTAAAGTTTGCCATTCCTCGTCACAAGATCAAAATAAGTCTTCTTCTTCTCCCCTTGTTAAGTCACAAGCAAGTCAGTCATCTAAGTCTTCAACTTCAAAGGGAGTGTCAAGGCGGAACAGGAATGGAACTAACCCTCCTTCATCGACATCAAATATGTGTATTACTTCCACTGTGACGTCAAAAAAAGTTGGCAAGAGAAAACACCTTCCCATCTCATCTGAAAAAAAACTACTAGGCGGTCATCGACCCTAGCGCATTCCAAAAGATGAGACTTCACTTATCCCTTCAGATGTAGTTGTAGGTGCAGATGGAGACACTAGCTCAACGGAAGGTGAACCAGATCCAGATGAACATTGGAATCACAAAAGGAAGAAGGTAAAAGACCAAGATGCCAAGTCTGACCTGGACACGATCATCAGAGATAGCGAAACATTTTTTTGCTGATTCTCCTAGCTCTGTCATGCCATTGCCTGAACTAGCAGAAGAAGTACAATCACTTTTCTTCCTTTAATTTTTTTAATGGTTAAGCTCCTTTACTTATTTATTTATTCATCCCTTTGTTAACCCCTTCTTCTTCTTCTTTTTTTTTTTTGAAGTTAGGTTTCAAAGGTCCGTCCATTTTCACGGTTAGTGTCGTCCTAGATTAAAGTGGTATAGCTAGTCCGAGCTGTCCCGA